>CAUYTI010125915.1:0-82248 GCA_963575145.1 Galago senegalensis
CCAGCTACTTGGGAGGCGGAGGCAAGAGACTCGCTTGAGCCCAGGAGTTGGAGGTTGCTGTGAGCTGTAATGCCACGGCACTCTACCCAGGGGGACAGCTTGAGGCTCTGTCTCAAAAAAAAAAAAAAAAAAAAGACTTCCATTTCTAATTTGCCTGTATAATTTTTATTCAAACAAAAATTAAATTTTAGTTTTTCAAATTTAAATTGCTAAGACTAAATTAATGGCCTTCAAATCTAGTGACATGAGTTAATGTAATTTTCCTTTAAATCTTAAAAGTAGCTGAGGAATTTTTTTTAGCAAATACCATATATATATGCCTTTATATATGGATCACTATTGTGGCAGTATTATTGGTTCCATCAGCCAAAAGTCTAAAGTAAAGTTGGTTGGCTCTTATAATAAAGCATAATTTTAGACAAAAAAAGAATCCTTATCCATAGTGTGGACTGTTCTTCTTTAGGCTGTTGGAAGCGAGCTGCAAGCCAGGAAATTGCCTTTGATAATTAGTAAGCTGTGTATTCCAACCATTTTTTGGTGTGTACTTAGATAAATACACATAATATTCACACACATACACATACCCGGTGTATCCTTGGATGGCTAAAAAAACACATCCTTGGATGTGCATGTTAAATCTAAATGATTTTGTTCTGTTTTTCTATTAGACTTACGTTCTTTGGTTCCTTGCGTTATACATCTTTATTTATTTTTGAGACAGAATCTCAAGCTGTTGTGCTGGGTAGAGTGCTGTGGCATCACAGCTCACAGCAACCTCCAACTCAGGCTCAGGTGATCTTCTTGCCTCAGTTTTTCTATTTTTAGTAGAGATGGGGGGTCTTGCTTTTTGCTCAAGCTGGTCTTGAACCTGTGAGCTCAACCAATCCACCCACCTTGGCCTCCCAGAGTGCTAGGATTATAGGCATAAGCCACCGCACCCAGCCCCACATTATACTTCTTTTAATTGGCATATCTTTCTTTGCTTTGAATTTGCTCACATCCCACAGAGTAGCTTAATTTGTAATGCTGCTACTGTCATGGCTGCTATCCTGAGACACTGCTTCTAACAGCTCAAGGTATTGTTTAGATTGCACAGCCTTTACCAGCACTGACTGGGAAGTTGGCACTGGTGGAGCCCTGTCTTGGCTCTCTTCCTGAGCCTCCTGAGAACAGCACCAAGGTCCCTGAAAGTATCTGATTGGGATGGAGGGCTAATGATTTGGGGGGACCCGAAGTAAAAATAGTGCCTTTGGAAAAGCCATCCTATTATTTTTCAGCCTTTCAAAAACATTCTTGTTCCTTTTCTCCTCCGTTTTTTTTTTTTTTTGTAAAATTGATAACAATAGAGTTCTAAGGCAAGCTGGGATAAAGAATGCCATATTCCCTTCATTTGGATTCACCAGTTTAACGTTTTGTCCATGTATGTATAACCACCTAGCCCCCCAAACCAGTTGGGAGTATGTTGCAGAGTTCATGACACTTGACCTTCAGTCGTTCAGCATGTATCTCTTAGGGAAAAATAACATTCTCTTGTGTAACCCTGGTACTATTCCTCCCTTCATCCAGACAACAGAGCGTTGATATAGTACCATTAGCTAGTATACAGTCCATACTCAGATTTCCCCAGTGGTCCCAGTAGTGCCCCATATAGCTTGTAGTGCAGGCAGAGGGGGCACCCAGGATGTAATTATGGGTCACACATTGCATTCAGTCAGGCCTGAAGGGTGTGCTGATGTAGGTCTTATCTCCAGCCGTTTGCCTCTCTGTCCTCAGGGTGATGGTTTTGAAGAGTTTCTTTGTAGAACTTTTCTCACTTTGGAATTACCTGATTATTTTCTCATGTCTACATTTTTCTTTCATGTCTACAAACTAATCTACCTTTGTTTTTGAGACCCTTCCTATAAACCAATTCATTGCGAATGCACAACTGTTTTTCTATTTTTTTTTTATCTTTTTTAGGCAGAGGAATATTTTCAGTGGAACAGATTACCCTGTGGAATTATTTCCAAAAACAGGGTTCCACTCCACATAATCAGCATTAAGCCATCTACCATGTGGTTTGGAGAAAGAACCAGAAAAACAAATGTAATCGTGAGGTAAGAAAGCAATGCTGGAAGTCTTCTGAGAGAAGCCCAGTTTTGAGGTCCATTGTCTGATTTAATTTAGTTTAAATGCAGTCTAGTCAAAGCCCAAGAAGAGGAGGTGTGGGAAATGATTTCATAAATTTAAACTTTAATCTGAGGATAAGCTGCTTCTAAACCCATCATAAGAGTACTGGGCAGGCTATCCTGAGCGCTGCTCGGGTTAGCCTGGTGAGGCGGTTAGAGATGGAGGGTCCTCACCTAGAAGTCATAAACTGATGTCACAGAGAATGGTCATAATATCTTAGCAACATTTCTTAACTTTGGCTGTTCAGGATGTAGACACGTACGACAGAGTTCCATTTCTGAAGAAGGTTCACTCCTATCCCGAGCAGAAGTTCCTGAGTTAGGGTGATTTCATACTGAAATAACCTAAATGGGAAGGGTCAAGATTTAGAACTTAGTTTGGCCAAGTGACCTTTTCCTTTTCCTTTTCCTTTAGGACGGGAGAGAGTTCATACAGAGCTTGTTTTTCTTTTCACTCTTCCTACAGCGAGGTAAGAGACTCTATGTACTCATAGCCCTTCCTGCTGACTGGCCACAGCCTTCACGGTTGACAGTAGTTCCCTTGACTTTCAGAGGCATCTTTTTATTTAAATCTCATATCCTTTCTTTTTTTCTTCTAAATATAGCCAATTCTTATTTTTCATAGTTTCCTTATTTCTGTGTTTTCCTACTCTCTGAAACAGATCTGTAACTCCAATACCAGTGGTTAAAGTGCTTTTGTGATCATTTGTGGCACAGAGTGGCGAAAAGTTTGAGTCCCCTGACCTGCACACTCCTGGCTCAGACCACATAAGGCCGTGCTCAGCCTGCGTGCTTCCCTCTCATGCTCTCAGCAGGGTCCTCTGTGGGTTTATTAAGTGGTATGTTTTTCATGTTTTCCAGCTTTGTGTTGGTGATATCACTGTTGTAAACGATGACCAAGCATAGAACTGAAGTTCTGTCTAGGGCTCCTAAGTGCAAGAAGCCTGTGACATGCTTTATGGAGGGAAAACATTAGATGAACTTTATTCAGACATGAGTTGTAGTTCTGTTGTCTGTGAGTTCAGTGTTAATAAGTCAACGGTATATAGTAAATGTGGTGTCTTTAAACAGAAACACACAAATGAGATTATGTATTGACTGATGGATGAAAATGATGTTGTCCAGGCTTACAGGAAGCCTACCCTGTATTTCCCCTAGGAGCAACAGTTCAGCATTTGCTAATTTGGTTATTGGTGGTGACTTTATAGAATGTAACTTCTGTGGACAAAGAGAATCAACTGTGTTACTGTATTGTTTTAAGGCAGGTATTTGGTGATAGGGAGTCAGTTTGTACAAGGGAGAGGGTGTCCTCTCCTGGGTGTCTCTCTCCTCCCTGAGGCTACTTCGTCCCTGAGAACAGGTAGTGAATTGTATCTAGTACAGACTTGATCCTGCTGTCTTTATCCACATTACCTTTAAGAAGTCATAAGATTTCTACTAGCCTCAACTTTGATTGATTGTGCAAGTCACATAGGTAATGGGCGGGCAAGTAATATTTTCTCTTCTCATGCCTACTTTGAAGGTACACAAGAAATTGTTTATGAAAAATGAAGAGATCTTGCCTTGGCTTAAAGTAGCCATTTTATTTTTATATAGAGTTAACAGTAATTTTTGGCTTCCTACCTCTTTTGACTTGGTCTTTTCTTTGGAAAGTTGGATACTTATAATAGTCATTTTGTGACCTAGTTTGTCTTTCCTTTTGTAGAAGGCGATAAAAATCTTTGTGTTCTCATTGTCAACTTTTTAATGGACAGTTTCAGTGAATGTTTCACCACTTACCAGGTACTGGGCCAAGCACTTCACATGTAATCTCATTTATACTTTTAGATGAAGCATCCAAGATGTTAGGTAACTCAGCTGAGATCATAATCTTGCCAAGATCTAATAAGTAACAAAGTTTGCCTGGGTTGTAGAGATGTTTGGAGGATTAGTGACAGTTTGTTCATTCTGAATTTTGCACAAATTCAAGGCATTTGAGGCTTTTTTTTGCATGTAATTGTGCTTGTTTAGAATTAAGTGTTGGGAAAGGCAGGCCCATGTACACAACTTTCCAACCTGTATTGGCCACAGAAGAATGTGCCTTGGGCTGGGAACACTTCTCTCCAAGACAAAGAGCACACACAGTTTGTACCAACTTATTGCCTTATGTGGAAATACCTTTGTTTTGGATTCGGTGTGGCTTCCTTGTTCTGCTTAAGACTGTGTGTCAACAGCCCTCAGGCATACCCCAGCTTCCATTATTTCAGACACTAGGAGGGAGGCAGATGGTCCTTCCTGCAGGGCAGGAGAGGGTGGTAGGCAGCCTGCCCCTCTGATCTTGTTCCACATTGTTCCATCCAGCGCTTGACTTCCTTGTTTCCCTTGGGGACTCCTGAGACCAGGATGCAATAGGAAGTGTTTGGAATCCTTCCCTGGGATTGGTAACTGGTGCATAGTGTTCTGCTTGATTTTAGAACAAATTAAGTAATCCTGAAGATGCAGTTCTTTTTACTAATTATTTGTAGGAGGAAAGGAATACTTTTCTTAAAAGAGAAAAGATATATGTTGCCCAGGCTGGCCCTGAATGCCTGGGTTCAAGCGATCCTTCCACCTCAACCTCCCAGAGTGCTGGGATGACACATGTGCACCACTGTGCCTGGCTAAGAAATGCAAACCTAAGACTTTATTTTCTTGTGTGTTTAACAGTCAACATTCAGGTAAATTCTAACTAACAAAGATTTGTTAAACATGGGCTATTGACCTTCTTGGACAAGGAAATCGTATTTAAAAATAAAAAATCTTTGAACCCCATTTCCTCAGTGATTCTTAGCTCTTACTATGGAGCAGAATCACCTGGGGACACTGAAATGTACTGATTCCCAGGCCTGCATTCACTCAGTGTTCCTGGGCTTCCGCTGTTGCTTCTTCCCAAGAGGTCCCCAGGTGACTCCCAGTGCAGCCAGCGTTGAGAGCCACAGCCCTGGGGGTTTCCGCTTCTCTCACCCTGCCTCCCTTTCGCTCCTCTCACACCCTGCTTTTCATCAAAGAGATATGATAGTCCATCCATTTTATCTTTTTTCTCCTAGATTAAAGATTTCTTGAGCTACATCTGTCCTGAGAATGTGTATCCAAATGTCATTCCAGTAGGGACAACTATGGATAAAGTGATAGAAATGTGAGTAGTTACCACGTGTGTAACTCGTGTGCCTCCCTGTTGTGGCTCGATGTGCCTAGATGTTTACAAATCAGGAACTGTTTCTGTTTCTGACATTTCTCAACTCATGCTCATTTCCATTATTTCCCAGAGTATTTCCTTTTAGTCCACAGTGGGGCAGAAGGCACAAGTAATGTCATCCCTCCACCATCTGCTAGCCCTGTGATCTTGGTAACATTACTTCTCTGAGCTAGTCATTTCTTTCATTTTCTTTTGATGTTGAGACAGAGTCTCACTATGTCACCCTTGTTAGAGGGCCGTGGCGTCACAGCTCACAGCAACCTCACAATCTTGGGCTTAAGCAATTCTCTTGGCTCAGCCTCCCGAGTAGCTGGGACTACAGGTGCTCACCACAGCTAGTTTTTGTTGCAGTTGTCATTGTTGTTTAGCTGGCCCGGGCTAGGTTTGAACCCGGCAGCCTCAGTAACCACAGTGCTATGGGCGCTGAGCCGAGCTAGTCATTTCTAATCAGAATAAAAGGGATACTCCTGACTTCTTACTGGCTTTCTTAGAGATTTGGACTTAATACATGAAAATGCATCTGGCATGGACAATGCCAAGTAGGTGGTTAAAGGTTATCTGTTGAATGGATAAATGGAAGCCAAGGAGAGGTGAAACAGTATAATGGTATCTTTTACTATAGCCTTCCCTTTTTTCACCTCTTCCTTGAGTTTCATTTATACATTCATTAGAAATACCTTCAGTGCCAGCTATGTGGTGAGCACTGTGATTGGGATCCAGTTGGGATCCTCCTGAGGTTCAGGGCACCCTGGCAGAGCCCCAGCATCCCAGGGCGGCCAGGAATACAGGAAGGCATGCTACCTGCTGTACACACTGTTCTGGGACAGAGGGAACTAGGCTTGGTGTCAGGGAATCTGCCCCAGAGACCCCAGTGAGGACACACGGACCAAACTTGTAAAAGTTGATGGAAAAGAAGATTCAGGAGGTCTCAGTGGGACACAGATTTGGAGTTGGCACTACAGGTGACAACTGAAACTTTGAGGACATAGGAAGTCACCAGGAAGGTGTGAGGAGCCTCACAAAGCTGCAGCTAGAGCCCTGGGCAACAACTCTGAGGGGACCTGGGGGTGGGAGTGGAAGGCAGCACTGGGGTGAGCTGGAGACAGTGGCCCAGAGCAGAAGCAGGGTGAGGAAAGGGAGTAGTGGGTGCCAAGGTCAGACTCTCGCAAAGTCACATAATATAGAGATGACCTAGTGTCCTGTTACCTATGTGAGCTCAGCAAGAGCAATTTCAGTAGACCTGAGTTGGAAGCCAGATTTCAGGAGTTTGAGAAATGGAGACTACTGAGGATAGAATTCATGGACCAGACGGTAACTGGAGGCAGCAAAATCTGTAGAGGCTTGATCTTAAAATAGCTGAGACTTCAGTGTGCCTCACGGAGCTAAGCTTGAATACACATAAACTTGAACGTGCTCAAGCGTCAGTTGGGGTGCTTGTTAAAAGCATCTTCCCTATCTTGCATTTTCACTGGGAGATCCTGTTGTAGGTAGGTGGAGAAGGACAACCCCACTTTGAAAAGATCCCCAAGGAAAACAGATGAAATGGCTGCAGACAGATGCAGTGACATGGCAGAGGTCCTGGGGGTGAGGCTGGGGGCTCAGAGGAAGTCCAGAAAACTTAGTGGACCTGAGGACAGAGGCGGGATGTCTGGTGAGGGTGGCTGTGCATGCGTTTCAGGTCGGGAGCTTAATGGCTCTGTTCAGGAGGCGTGTTGTAGATCATCCTAACGGCTTCCAGGAATCTGAAGGGAGGCAGTTAGCAAGGAGACCCCGGGAAAGGGGTGGGATACCTTCCAATCTTATTTCTGTGCCTTTTTGTATTTTCTCTCCCCCGTGTCTTAGCTTTCAGTCTAAGGCTCTGGAACAAAGAGATCCAATTAGTGAGATTCTTGCAAGACACAAATAAATCTCATTAAACAGGGAATGGGAAGCAACTAGCTTACTGTACGCCCTGAATGCCAGATGCCACTGTGTCACTTATTAGGTTTTTAGGATAGGGACCTGCCTTTGTTGTACTATGTGAGCAAAGATGGCAATTTTGCTGAAGTCTGCTGAAGATGTTTCCCTCTACCAGGCTGGATTTAAGTGTTTATAATCACTACTTTAGTATACTGACGGAATTTTTAAATACTAAACATTGCTTTTCAGTGCTACAAAGTGTTATGTGATTTCCCCTGTGGCCATGTTTTCATGGTCTTTATAAATGATGCTTACCTCCCAGAAGTTTTCCCAAAAGGAAAAATGAAATCTTCTGATTCATTTCAGCTTAAAGCCTTTATGCCGATCTTCCCAGAGAACTGAGCCGAAGTATAAACCACTGGGAAAATTGAAGAGAGCTAGAACACTCCACCAAGACTCAGGTAAGAAGAACGGTCCTGGATTCAGAGATGTGGGCTTCTGGGAGAGACCGCTTTCCAGGGTGCTCTCCTCTGGTGGGAGTGGCCTTGGTCCCCATGGAGCTCAGACTTGTCCCATGATCTTGGGACGTGCTTTGCTTTCCTGTCTTTAGCCTGTAAAATCAGGAGACAGCTGTCTTTCATAGGTTTAAAACAAGTGGGGAAAACTGGGCTGTACTGTGTGGTGGTCTCAGCTTTCTAGGCATAGGCCCTAAGACTTACATGGTCCATGAAGAGAGGCCAGGTTGTTAGCCTTGAACACCTCCTTAAGATACTAGTATATACTAAGAACAGAGACTTTTTTAGTCGTCATTTCTAGTCCGATTGATCAGTAGTGTTTATACGAGTGGATTTTCTCTATACTTTTCTACCTTTAATTGCTAGTTTTGTTGTGCAGCGAAAGACAGAGGCAAGCTCTGAAGTACAGCGGCCTGATTTAGTGGGGGGGTTCTCAATTTCCATTCCTTGGTGGAGAGCCAGTTACCATGCTGCATGAGGAATATGTGACCAAACACGGGATAATGATGCTATTTATTGAACCCCTGCTATGTGGCAGGTATTGTGCTAAATGCATATGTTTTAGCCTAACCTCTAAACAAATCTATGAGGGGGTATAATCTGAATTTTACTGATGAAGAAACTGAAGTTTATTGAGTTAAGGTCTAGCAGGAAGTAAGTGATGGGCTGAGATTCCAATCTAGGTCTGTCTCTCCCATCTCTGCTTCTTTGCATTTCTGCTAATTAGGATCTAATTTGAAAACACTTAGATGCCAATTCCAGGACTGACACAGTAAGCCTATTACTGTGTCTGAAAGAAAATACCTTTGTCTTTCAAAAGTTCTAGAAAACAGTTCTGTTCATTTCACATGTTAACCCCATCCTCTAATCTTTACTAATTTAGTTGTTTTTTTAAAAACAGCTTTACTGAGATATCACTGATACGTTATACCTCACACATGATTGAAGTGTATGATTTGCTCCATTTTCACTTACGCGTACTCTTGAAAACCATGACTCTCAAGGAATCATAAGTGATTCCTTATGCCACTTGGCAATTCCTCCCTGTCCTCACTCCTGCCACAGCAACCACTGATCTGCCTTCTGTCCCTACAGATTAGTTTGCATTTTCTAGAATTTTAAATAGAATCATAGAGTATTTCATTTATTTCATAGAATCACAGAGTATTTCATTTATTTCACTCAGCACGCTGGAGATTCATTCTTTATCGATAAGCAGTTGTCCCCCCTGCACAGCAATACCAAAATTTACTGCTTGCTTCACCTGTTGGTGTACATTGGGTCTTGTATAATTGTGGATTCCTAGAAGTATTCTTTATTGTCCTCAGATATGGGGCTAAAAATTTTTTTTAAAGTAATGATAAAAACTTGTTTTGGGCTTTGTTTTGGAACATGATGAACATGCTTACAGTTCTGTCCTCTTGTGTCTTTTTATCTGTGTGTGGCAGGACCCAGCAGAATTTAGTCTGTGGGCAACTTTCCCCACTAGTGAGGAAAGGCCCTTTGGTTCTCTTACAAATGCCCATGGATTATAAGGTTTCTCCCTGTGGCTGTAGGGAAGTCACTGTTTCTGGCACTCACTGGGTGAGGACTGGGTGCTGTTCCCGTTACTTTTGGGTGATTCTTTCCCTGGCTCCTGGTGGTTCCCTTACAAGCATGTGCTGCTTGGCACCTGTACACGGGAGGCCCCTTGGCAGCTCTTCCACCTTCTCTCCTGGCAGCCTCTCCTCCAGCTTTCTGCTCTGCAAACTCCAGCCACCTTGATCTCCTCAGACTCCCAGTTCTACCTCAAGTCAGGGATGTTGACAGGCTGTATCTGGATGTGCCCTCCCTGACCGGAATCAGCCACCAAGCAGTGAGCTGGGCCATCTCAGGGCTGGTCTACTCCCCATTTCTCATGTTGTTGTCTTTTGTTGCCTGGTTGACGGTTGCTTGAGTGCCGCTATTCCTTACAGTTTGGTTTTGAGTTGCTTCAGGTGGGAGGTTGGATCTAGTTCCTGAAGGCAGGATAAACTTGCTGATGATCTGTGTATCTGCCCAGTCCACACTGGTTTTTGATGATGAATTTTTTTTTTTTTTTTGAGACAGTCTCATTACATCACCCTTGGTAATGTGCCATGGCGTCACAGCTCACAGCAACCTCAAACTCTTGGGCTTAAGCAATTCTCTTGCCTCAGCTTCCCAAGCAGCTGGGACTACAGGTGCCCACCACAACATCCAGCTATTTTTTGTTGCAGTTGTTAATTGTTGTTTACCTGGCCCAGGCCGGTTTTGAACCCATCAGCCTTGGTGAGTATGGCTAGTGCCATAACCACTATGCTATGGGTGCTGACCTGATGATGAATGTCTTTTTGAATTAGGCCACTGGTTTTAAGTTTTTTTTGAATGGATGATCATTTCCATTTTATTTTTCGTAACTTTTGTCAGCTTTGATTTTGTTTTTTTGATTCCTTAGGCTTTTTGTTCCTTACTAATATGTGTATTATGGCAATGATCTTTGTAGTTTTTCTTGCATTTGTACAAGTGCAGCTCTGTAGAGAGCGCTTTAATGTTACTTTTTTTAGATGTGTTTTGTAAGCAACAGGGGCCCTCATACTTTAGTCCATCCTCACCATTCTGTCCTGTGAGGATGCTTTGAAATCTCTGGTCATCTCTACAGATTTATTGACCAGTCTTTCAGATCATTTAGCACTTAAACTGTCCTCTTGATCCAAGTCAGTGCTCATACAAGTAGTGTTGAATTGGCTGTTTTAAGATTTGTGTTCTTGTCTGAGCATCTGGGGGCCAAATTCTAAAAGCGTTCTTTTTAGCCTTTTTTTTTTTTTTTTTTTTACAGTTTTTGGCTGGGGCTGGGTTTGAACCTGCCACCTCTGGCATATGGGGCTGTCACCCTACTCCTTTGAGCCACAGGCGCTACCCCTTCTTAGCCTCTTTTAAGAAGCTTTTTGTACTCTGATGTTTTATATTTACATAATTAATTTATCACTATTAAATTATCCCCAGAGACCACTTCTATAAAATTACCGTTTTTGTTCCTCCTTCACAGAGTATAGTAACTGAGAAAACAGAAAGTTATGTAGGACCACACAAATCTAAATTATTTTGATTTGCATTTTAATATATTTCCTTTGCTTTCTATTCATTTGTATCAATATTCACAACACTCAGGAGTGATGTTGAAAATATTCCCAGAGCAGCATCACCCAGGCAGTGGGCTGAAAACAGCAGTGACTAGTGCTGGCCTGATGTCCTAGAGCTCTGGAGGCACCGGAGAGGTGGACTGGAGCTCTTGGGGTGAGGCCAGGGTGGTGGAGACAGGATACTTGGCGCAAGGCGAGGAGGAAGGTGTTACAGGAATGTCACAATTACAAGATTACAGAGGGGCACACAGGCTGAAAAGAAGCTTTAGACCATTTTTATATACACACACTAAATTTAAACATGTGGATTTTTTTCTCTTCAAACATTTGGTGGAAAGTTTTTCTTGTGTTACTCTTCAAAAACGTCCATTTAATGGTTCCATATTGTTATGATGTATACAATGGTACATTTAATCTCTGGCATATGTTTAGGTTATTTAGAACTACTTAGTTTTATAAATAATGTGATGAACAACATCATACATAAGTCTATTTCACATCGGTTGGGATATATGTAGAAATTAAGGTGCTTAATACAAAGCCAAATTACTTTTGAGTATGATTTTTATAATCAATAATGCATGATGGTAGAAAGCATCTATGAATTGTTTGACAGTTGTCCCTTTTTGTCATTAAGTTTAGGTGGTTTTAGTATCAGTTTGTGTAAACTCTCAAGGATTGTGACAAGTTTTATATTTATTGTGGCATTCTCTCAGTGTTACATGCTTTCTACTTTCATAAAGTTTAAAAATCCTCTGTTGTCATAACAAAGTACATAACATTAGGGTAAATTTTTAAGAATATAGAGACTTGTTTTTCTAGTATACACATGAGATGATGTGAAAATGAACAGAGGAAAGATTTGTCAGTTAAATTTACCATGATACCAGTACAGTCACTATCCGATTTCTAAAAACATTTTAAAAGAAGATATTCTAGGTATACCAGTGGAGGAGTTACAACAAAGATCATCCATGGCTTAAGCCTGTGGTCCCTCACCCCCAGGCCAATACCAGTGTGTGGCCTATTAGGGAGCTGGCTGCCCAGCAGGAAGTGAGTAGCGGGTAAGTTACAGAAGCTTCATTGGTATTTACAGCTGCTCCCCATGGGCACCGCCTGGGCTCCACCTCCTGTTGGCTAAGTGCAAGCATTCCATGCTCATAGGAGTGTGTGTGAGGGGTTTAGGTTGCACACTCCTTGTGAGACTCTAATGCTGGATGATCAGAAGTGGAGATATAATGTGCTTGAATCATCTCAAATCTGCTTCCCTATCTCAGTCCCATGGAAAAATTTTCTTCCATGAAACATCCAAAATGGTTGGGGACCACTGGCTTAAGCCATATCCTGGAGACTGGGATGACTCCAAATACAGTAAGCAGACATCTCAGTCACCTTAAGCCCTGTAGAAATGAAGGGCAAGACCAGTTACAAATGAGGTTGGGTCTGTGACTGGCACACTGCTTCTCTGGCCTGTCTCCTCATGAGTTCAGTGGGAGCTGGATGATGCTATCTAGGGTCCATTAGTTTAGCCCCTTTGTAGTGCTAATCTCTGGGAAAGAGTCATCTTTCTAAGAAGTAGGTTATTGTAAGTTAACACCAGATTCATCAGTAGAACAAGAAGCTGCCGTATGTAGCAGTCTCCTGGGTATTTAATTTCCTTCCTTAGATTAGGTGCCATTAAAGGCAGGAAAATATTTGTTTTCCCCCAATCCTATGGCTTTGCAGTTTACATTATGGAAAATTTATGTACTTATGAGAATTCCATTCTCCAAGTAAGGATTTCATCATTTTAAAAATTTAAGTGGACTAGGATTACTGTTTATTGATATTGCACGTTTAAAAATCAGGAAAATGACTTTTCGTTGACACTTAATATGGCTATTAGCATTTTGGTTACAGTTGACTTAACTTGATGTATTTCCCTGGCATCTACCCTGATGAACAGAATCAGGTGCAGAACTTTAAAAAATAAAACAAAAATCAAATCTTTTTGTCCTACTTTTTTTTAGGGATTCAGTAGGTCTAGAATGAGATAGAGAAAGCTGTATTTTTAAAAAAGCTCTCCCTGTGATTGTAAAGAATAGCCAGCCCGGTGAGACAGTGACTGACCTATATCCTCAACTGATAGTCTGCCGTTATCAAAAGTTGAAGGATGGTAGTTAAATTATTCAGAATATCCCAAGAATAAAGAAACTTCTAATTACTCTTTGGAGAAGAGTGACCTACCTCTGTATTCTTTGTGATTCTAGGAATAAAGAAGGTAGGTAAATTGTACAAATTGGATTTTTATGGAAAGCACAAAATGGCTCCCTTTGCTTGTTTCCTACAACTTCTTTTGTTTGCCCCACAGAGGAAGAAGAGGATGATCTCTTTGATGACCCTCTGCCAGTACCTCTAAGGCACAAGGTTCCACACCAGCAAACTGTTCACCCTAAGGTATTTTCAGTGACTGCAATGTCAGAAAACCAGCCTGAAAAACCGAGACAAAGCACAGGGTGCTACAAAGCAGAGGGTATGCAAAGCTCTCCTTTGGCAAACTTTGTAGATTGTGAAGAATCCAACAGTGAAAGTGAAGAAGAATCAGAGATCCCAGCTTCACTGCCAAGAGATCTGAGTCCTGAACCACTTCACCAGCAAAAGGCTGAGGGGGATGTACCACAGTGGGAGGTATTCTTTAAAAGAACTGATGAAGTCACAGATGAGAGTGTGGAAAACTGCCCTTCCTCTACAGAGGTAGGGGGATCTCAGTCACCAAAGCTTTTTAGTGACTCTGATGGAGAATCTACCCACATCTCTTCCCAGAATTCATCTCAGTCAACACATATAACAGAACAAGGAAGTCAAGGCTGGGACAGCCAATCTGATACTGTTTTGTTATCTTCCCAAGAGAAAAATGGTGGGGATATTAGTTCCTTGAACAAAGTTGGCTGTAGACCTAGAATCAAAGAGAATACTCCTGCCTCTCACACGGAACAAACTGTACTTTGTCCAAAAGATACTGACTCTGATTTGAAAAACAAGGATCAAGATTTAACTATAGTGTCTAGTGTTAGAGAACCAACTTCTCTTAGAGGTAGGGAACATACACCTGAGGAAAGAAGTCTGCTGAATCTTAGCACAAATGTGGATTCCCAGAGCTCCTCTGAGTTCGAAATTCCCCCAACTCCAGAGGCTGAGCTACCTAAACAAGAGCATTTACAATATTTATATGAGAAGTTGGCAACAGGTGAGAGTATAGTAGTTGAAAAAAGATACTCACTATTAGATATTTAAGAATTAAAACACTTCATCTTAGAGCAGTCATTAAAAAATCTCTGCAAAGAGATATTATCTACTTGTCTATTGATAATAGTCAATAGATAAATTAAAATGGAATAACTAATGTTCAAATAACCTAAAAGAAGGCAGTAAAGAGGAAACAGGAACAAAAAACAGGCAAAAAACCAGAAAGCAGGAACAAAAAACAGGCAAAAAACCAGAAAGCAAATAAGGAGGTAGAACTAAATCCAAGCCTATCAGTAATTACACTGAATGAAAATGGTATAGACAAACCATTGAAAAGATAGACCGAGAGCTGAGTGTATGACTCATACTGTAATCCCAGCATTTTGGGAGGCTGAGGTGGGAGGGTTGTTTGAGCCCAGGACTTCAGCGCCCTAGTGAGCTGTGATCTTGCCACTATATTCCAGCTTACAGCAAAAGAGTGAGATCATGTCTCAAAAAAAAAAAAATTATAGACTATATTTCATATAGACCAATTATATGATGAGATTGTATCTCAAAAAAAAACCAATTATAGACTATATTTCATATAGACCAATTATATGTTGTCTATAAGAAATTCACTTCAAATGAAATAGGTAGGCTAATAGTGAGAAGATGGAAAAAGACCATGTTAAGCTATTAAATGAAAGCTGGAATGGATGGAGTAGTAATAGTTTCCTTGATAAAAGTTCACCAAGAAGACATGAGTACTAAAAGTGTATGCCACTGACAATACCTTCTACAAGAACTGATTCAGAGAGACAAGTAATGCCATTATAGTTTACAGACTTTAACATCCCTGTCAATACTAGAACTAATATATATACAGCACGTCAGAATGTCACCATTTTAGAGAATACTTCACCCCCAAACACAATACATTTCTTTAAGTGCACATGGAGCATTTATTTACCAACAGTGACTTTCTCTTGGCCCACTGAAAGAGTTTATTTACAATAAACTAATGCCTATAGAGAAAATAGGCACCTTATTTCAAAAGATGTTCTATCACTTAAGAACCTTGATGTGAATACAGTGGTATGTATAAAATTAAAACTAGACAATCAGGATATGAAGGAAAACGCTTTAGAATTTAATGGCTAAAGTATATGGGTTGTGTCATGTCATTCACTGTTCTCAGAGTCAACCAATAGGTTATGCTTTTGTGTTACACATGAGGATTTAATAAAGTCTTAACTATATTCATAAACGCTTTGATATGCTGACATTTCATAGATTAGGGAAGCAGAAATCACTCAAAACAAGTTTAAATGGAGTCTCTAAAACACAATTTGCAGATTAAACTGACACATAATCATGAGCATTTGCCACCGTGCTGCACGATAATTTGACCAAAAAGTACTGGATCCACTACACTATAATTAGGATAACAGGACTCAGAGTTAGTGTATATGTAATAATGTATGTTAGTATATATTATGTTAGTATGTTAGTATATATTTACTGATATTGAAGAATTAGTTTTACCAGTGTACCTTATGATCCATGGCGGGTGTTCAAAAAATGCCTGCAAACATTCTTCCAAACATATTCCTAGCATTTTATAATCATACCATCAATTTAATCTACACACTGCCAAATTTTCATTATTGTTATGTGTGAGTCTGGCATTATAAAGGCTAGCTGAATGAATTTAAGGGCTAACAGCACCAAATTTTGATCAACAAACTTGTAGTGATCACCAGAAATTTTCAAGCAAAGGTTTAGATACAGAGTGCTAGCAGCTAATACTGATATGTGGTGCTTCCTCTAGTAATGCTTTTGGTTTTTCATACACCATGTTACCTCCATTGCCCCTCATAACCACCCTTGGAGGTAGATACATTTCCTCCTCCCAAGTGCACTTCAGGAGGCTGAGGCACAGAAGGCTCAGAAACCTAGTACAGAACAAAGTGAGGCCTTAAACACACACCATCTGGCTTCAGAGTTCATGTTCTTTACCACCGTGTTACAGTGCCTCTCAAAAAGGCCAGGATTAACTGTCATGGCTACTTGATTTTTACTTCAAGGCCTACAAATTATAGGCCAAGTGCAGTAGTTCAGGCCTGTAATCCTACCACCTTGGGAGGCCAAAGCAGTGGGCCTGCTTGAGGCCAGGACTTTGAGATCCTGTCTGTAGAAAATAAGAAAAAATTTGCCAGACCTGGTGGTCCCCACCTGTGGTCCCAGGAATTCAGGAGGCTGAGGCAGGAGGATAGCTGGAGTCCAGGAGTCAGGTTACAGTGAGTTGTGATCATGCTACTGTGCTCCAACCTGGATGACAGTGCAAGTCTCAAAAAAATTCCAAAGCCCCTATAAATTTAAAAGGAAATGTGATAAAAATAGTTTCAAAATGCCAAGATATAGCACAGAAGAAACCCAGTGCCCAGCCACATGTGCCTTGAGAGGAGTTCCAGAAACTGAGTTTTTAAAAAGTCTGCCCAAAGTTGAAGATTATGTATTTTTACAGTAGGTATAGTTTATGGCTTATTATCTGGGTGATGTTGAGCACATGTTAACATTACCTAACCGGTCTAAGCCTATTACCTTAGACGTAATATAGGACGATAGCACCAACCTCCCCAGAATCCTAAGTACATGAATACAGTATAAAGGGCTTGCTCAGTGAGTATTAGCTCCAAATTAAAAAATCCCTTTGAATTCCCACACAGCACTTAGCACAGGATATTTAAGTACCTGATGACCAATGGTGCTCCAACTTCAGAAGTGTCCATCCACAATATGCTGACGAAATGCACGACGGTACTTCATATACGAATGTGTAAACCATGACGACAAGCTTTCTTAAAAGGAAAGTGACATTTCAAAGAACTGCATGTACAGCTTGGGTTAACCTGGTCAGGAATCAGGAACACATCAGTGCTCTGCTGCCCCTTACGCAGCTGTACTGGAAACGACTGTACAATTAATCAAATAAAGATAAGCCATGGGAGCATCACATGATAACTAAATTTATTTTGCTAAGGAGAAACTGTTGAACTAAAAGAGAAATAAGTGCAGTCTAGATATTAAAGATGTGGAGAAAAACCCTGAGATTACTAATTGTGTATCACAATCCTGGAAATGATGGTATTAACAATACCACTTATACAGTGGGTTTACATTTTAAACTTGATCTGTTATTACCTTTTGAATATTTGCTTTGTATCAAAAAAACAAATTCTGATATCTTTAGGAAACTAACTTGAATAAGCCAAATGTTGACTTAATAGTTAAAGCCTTTAACAGCTTCATTTAAATAATCTCTATTAATAGTTTACTCCCTAAATTCAGCTTTTTTGGTTTTTTTTAGGAAAGATGTTCAGCTTCACCAAAGTTCAGATTTTTAATAACAAAGGTAACATAAGTCACTTACTTCAGATTCCAAAAGCCCATTCAATTTCTATTAATGAGGACAAAACTACAAGTTTACTGAAAATAGTCTTTTTCCCTTTGCCTTCCAGGTTTACATTTTTAACAAAAGTCAACAAGTTCAAATAACTAGACAGTAAAACACTGATTTTAAAATATTACATAAACCTGTGACCCTTTTTTACCCCACAGCTGATACTGATTTTTCATAAAGAAAACACAAGAATGCCATTAAAAAGTGTATTTTTCCTTGAGACATTCTGCAAATTTTGGCTAGCAGATATACTCTAAGGCTCCAGACATGTAAACAATTTATCCTCTATTATGAAAGAACAAAGTCACATGATGGTAAGATAATGAACAAAAGAATAGCTTCTCCCCCCAAAGGGGTTAAGGAATAAGATGATTTAGAAGTGCCACATTCATGAAGTCAGCTCTATTGTACCTAAGCTTATTTTCGGCCATCAAAGCCCAGAGCAGTGAGCTTAGGTCGAACTTAATTAGGAATACTGAAAGCTAGATTTATTTGCTTCATTTACCTTCATGCTGAACACCATGATCTGGAATCCCAGAATTAGACAGAGATGACAACACAGTTTTTCCTGATTGAAGTCTTGTACTATGCAGGGGAAAAGAAAAGAACACCACCCCCAAAACTAATAATTCCATTTCAGCCTTCATAGGTCAACAAATAAAAGATCTCATAGTTCAGGCACATGCTTTGGCTAGTTTAGCTTTATCACATTTAAAAAATTCATGTATAAAACAAGTATCAGTTCAAAATATAGATTATTTTTTAGGAAAAGCCTGCAGGAAATACAAAAATAATTAAATTTGGTGGGAAGGAGAAATGTTAAAACTGCCTGAAATTGAAAAGACGTACCGTTACTGTACATTACATTAATAGGGACAGCAGCTCTCTCCGGGTATCTTGTTTTACTGTTTATACCAGAGGTACTCAACATGCTTCTCCTAATTCATGCTACTAAAAGGCGCCCTAAGTGCTCCATTTTCCCTGGCTGGTCCTCAAAAAAACCCTCCTGGTCCCAATGTCCTGTCCTTCCAAAGAAGCATAACGACCAGCCATTCCGGACCTTCACAGAGAAGTTTTTGGAGATTTTTCTTCTACAGGAATTATCAGTTCACATATACACCCCTCATAATGGTGGATTGCTTCAAGATATGAGATCAAGCTGAAATTCAATTTTTTTACATTTAATTTTAAATCTTAAATTTCTGTTATCATTAAGATGCCAATATTTTAATGAAGTAGAAAAGAGTATAAAATTCAGTATCACCTATTTGTCTCAAATACAAGTACAATGAGTATTAAACAGGAATTACACTGTGATAAAAAAATGGAATTTGCATATTTTTTCAAACTGAATCAACTCTTTCTGCAAATTTGAGGTAAATGGCAAGTTGAATGTCTGACCTTAGCAATTTTTACATTATCAGTTTAACACTTTTCAAATACTGAAGGAGGCATGTCTCTATTGACAGACTCTTGAAATATGCATATGCTGACCCGTAAATAGTTTGCTTTCGTGTTTGGTCTCTAAGCACTAAATATCAGTCTGTGTGGCCCACTGGCCCTCTCTTCAGAAGCATCAGTAATACATTTGGCAAATGTCTTGAGACACGGCTTGTAAATTAACATAGGTATAATCCTGCTGATATGAAAATAAAAAAGAGTCCCAAATACTTATAATTTTTTAAAATGTTAACATTAGAAAAACTACAATTATCATCAGCTCTGTTTCCTGAAACTTCAGTTGAGGTAACCTCTGCAAGTCACAGCTCCACACTTGCAGACAGTTCTGACCCTCTTCTTGGCTGGGCTGTGGTCAATAGAATCTGAAGATATATCTCCAGAACCTGAATACACAGAAAAAGAAAAGAAGGAGAAAGACTTAAAGACAATGCAGACTGAATTGTGAATTCTCTATAAGTAGCTAGCAAGGGTGCCTCCATATTCAAGATTGTTAGAGTAAGTTAACTCCTCAGGAGATATAAGTTAGCTTGTCTTTATAAATAAATGTGAATATCAGAGACAAATCATGATGAATTATCTTGAAAGGATGGTGTCCAGGGCTGTCCAAGCTGGGGGGTGGCTCCCCAATGGCCACATTTTGTGAGGACTTTATTGGCTTATCTGTGGTGTCAGATGCTATGAAAAGTACGCATGAATTTTTTTTTTTGGGCTAATCAAGTTTTGTTAGTGTTTGTGTATTTAATGTATGGCTCAATACAACTCTTATTTTTCCAATGTGTGGCAGAGGAAAAGAAAGGTTGAAACCTCCCTAGGGGCTAATAATACTATGCAGATAAAGTTTACATTCTTAGCCTGTATTTGTGAATATGGATTCTGAAATGATGGAAGTTACCAGGTAAGTCCAATCATTCATTTCAAACATTACATAAAAGGACATAAAGTGAGGTCAAATAGTAACAGTACAGGGCATCATTCTTAGAAAAACAAAAGAAAGAAAACATCTAGACTGGGATAATAAAGCAAACAGAACTAATGTTGTTTTTAAAAGTCCAACCCAAGTAGAAATAGGATTCATGTGATTTAAATCATCTTTTCAATCTTTTGAATAAATATCTCTTAGTACATACTCAGAAATGTAAGCTTTTTAAAAAAGTACAAGTAGTATAGTATTGAGAAAAAACATAATAAATCAACTTTCAAAAAGGGAGGTTCTGAAAAAAATCAGGAGGCTATGTGGATGTAGACAAAAGACCACTCCTCAGCTCAAGGTCAAGCACCCTTGGGTTTTAGCATTATCTGTCAGATGGGCTCCAGACCTTAAGACAAACTTACAGATGCAATTTTTCTCATCTTTAATGTAAGTTTGATTCAGATGATCTAAGGCCTTTTCCTGTCTGATTTGATTTTTCATATTGAAACTAACAGCAATGAATCTGTACTTGAAAACCATACCTTTCATTTGATAATCAAAAGTCAGTTCTTCTCCAGGATTTATGGTTCTTGTAGAAAACAATGCTATTCGGGGAAGGCGAGTATCAAGGTTATCAATGAAAACATTGAACACCTGAAGATTTGGGTCGCACTAAAAAGGAACATCAGAACCCATTTAAATAAAAAATGATGTGAACGAGCTCTTCTACCCTACCTGCCATATAAAAATTTTACTTTCCTAACATATTAGTATTTTAAGTTCTGCTGGAAATTAAGTTGCTTATTATTTAGAAGTCTTTGAAGCATGCACATTTTTTCACTTAAAAAAATTTTGAGGCATGCAAGCAGAGAAAATGACATAATAAATTCCTATGTATCTACTATGTAGCTTCCATGATTACAAGTTTTCCCATCTGAACTTTTTGTTCCTCCAGATAATTTTAATGCAAATCCCAGATAACATTATCATTTTTACTTGTTTCAGCACATCATACACTTAAAAGAATTAAAATAACTGTAGTTAAACAATGAAATCAGCAAATTTCATATTGCAAAGAGTTCTATTCATATCCATGGAGAGTTCTATTCATATTGTTTACTGTAGTTAAACAATGAAATCAGCAAATTTCATATTGCAAAGAGTTCTATTGAGTAAACTTCAGTATTTTGAGAACACGATACTAACTTAGGGAATATGCAAGAAGAGAGATCTGATGAATCATACTAAGAAATCAAAATAAATGTTTAATTGTTCTCATTTATTTTTAGTTATATATCCTAAAATTTAGTAAGATACCTATGTAGTTGCATGTGATTTTAAAACATTTTACCTCTTAATGCCTCTTCTCATATACAATGTATGTATTTTGAGAGCATCTCAAATTTACTAGTAAGAAAAAAATTATTTAAGGTAAAATTTTCTGTAAATCAGAAAACTAACAAGGGAGTCAGGAAGTGTCTGCCATTTCAGTGCTAATTGTAAACTAATTTTTTGATATGAAATCCATCAAAAGTTTAACATGGAGTATTTCCTTACATAGTCATCCAAATTCTCTGAAACACATTTTCCTTGTTATCTTTAAAATCTCTATAAAGTAGAGATAATGTTAATCTCATAAGCCCAATGTTATATTATCTACCTAGTATTCAGTAGAACCTCAAAATTAACTTCCTTATTTTTGGAAATAATTTTGTAGAGTCTAAGATTCTAGAGTTAAGCCAGTCGTATTCTAAGTTTTCTCAAACACTAATTAACAATACTAATTTATAATTTAGACAAACAGCCCCAATTCTATACTCTATAAATCTTCAAATTTTATAAAAAATGTTAACATGTTTATATCTTAAGAAAATACATTTATTTTTAGTTGTATATCCTAAAATTTAGTAAGATACCTATGTAGTTGCATGTGATTTTTAAACATTTTACCTCTTAATGCCTCTTCTTACCAATTTCCTCCTCTGATACAGAGATAACACCTATCTTATAAAGTTACTAGAAAGTTTAAATGAATTAACGTACCATGTTTCCCTGAAAATAAGACACTGTCTTATATCTATTTTTTCTCAAGAAGACACACTAGGGCTTATTTTCAGGGGATGTTTTATTTTTATTAAGTATAATGCAACAATCTACATTTATTCAAATACAATTAGGTCATCTTCTTCTGGAACCTGACAGGGGGAACCGACCTTGTTGGTGGAGCTGGCACTAGTGATGCATGAACTCCTTTCTCCTAGCCCTTCGCACATGCGCAATAAGGATGCCTGCGACCACGGTTACCACATGCACACCCATGCAAGTGCAAACACGGTTACCACATGCGCACCCATGCAAGTGCAAATGGCTGGGAGAAAGGAGCTGTGGCAGATAAAAGGTATTCCAGTCTTCCTTACTGCTCTGCTCCTCACAGAAAGGGAGAGCGTGCATAGCCACGCCCATCACTAGGTCTTATTATCAGGGTAGTGCTTATGTTTAACAAATGCATAGAAATCTGCTAGGGCTTATTTTTTGGGTAGGTCTTATTTTTGGGGAAACACGGTATATAAAGACTCTTGCAAATTGTACAGGTACCTCCAGATACCAGCAATAACACCATGACTTAACAGAGGGACCCACATATTAAAATATGTACTTTGGAAATGTTACAGCAGTGGTTCTCAACCTTCCTAATGCTGTGGCCCTTTAATACAGTTCCTGTGGGCTGTGACCCACAGGATGAGAACTGCTGTGATAAAGGCATGTGTAGTTTAAAGATAACTATTTTTCAACTATGGGAAATCATTAATGCTAGTATAAACTGAATTGATTGATTAGTCTTGTCTATTGTTTAAGTATTTCTTCTTACACTGTGATTCACAAAATGAGACACATTTCCATAGCGAGCTGCATCCACTGTGAATTCATCAGATTCATAGTCCAGATCAAAGAGGTATGTGATTCCTTTGTTGTCATATAACTGCCCCCGCCTTTCAGCTTCTTCACTTGTGATTACCTAAACAGAGAAAACAATAGTATATTATGTAGCTATTGCTGAACCGAAGAAACAGTCATCCATGAATCTTATTAATATCTCAATGCCTACAAGTGTTTAGAAAGTAAGAGATTCAAGTGTCATCACAACATTCACACAAACTAAGAGCCAGATGTTAAGTGGGAAAATGGAAGGAGGAAAAATGATGCAAAAGACTCATGGCTTAGTAAATAGGATTTGAGATAGTAAGTTGAACTACTACACTACTTTTGTTATAATTAGGATGTTCAAAAAGCTATACAACTGGAGCTCTCTCTACAGGCAAAACTAAATGTTAAGGACCACATTTGCAAGTATATATGCTCTAAATAAACTTGAAAGGCATATCTTCCCTACAATTAATCTATGCAGTTACAAATGGAAATCTTAAAAATAGGGGTATTGGTTCACACCTGTAATCCTAGCACTCTGGGAGGCTGAGGCGGGTGGATTGCTTGAGCTCAGGAGTTCAAGACCAGACTGAGCAACAGTGAGACCCCCATCTCTTAAAAATAACAGGGCATTATGATGGATGCCTGTAGGTACAGCTACTTCGGAGGCTGAGGCAAGAGGATTGCTTGAGCCCACGAGATTGAGGTTGCTATGAGCTAAGATACCACAGCATGCTACTGAGAGTGACCAAGTGAGACTGTTTTGCAATCAGTGTAACCTAATTCTTTATGCCCTAAATGAATCCCAAACAAAACAAAGCAAAATAAATAAAAATCACATACACACACAAAAGTTAAAAAAATACAGGAGAGAGTCTATGTTAAATCTTTAGTCAACTGTGTATCAAGTTTTGTAGAACAGGCTGTTTTCATGAAATTCTATTAGTTTAAAACCATCATGTACAGCTCATGCACTTAAGAACATAGCTTTACCACACGCTCAGCTTAAGAAACCAACGATGTCTAAAGTGATTCGTGTTACCAGTCAAACTTGGCTGCTGTACTCATTAAGAATGAAATAAAAAAGTATTTGATTAACCAAAAAAAGTGACTGCACAAGATCTAGTATCCTGAATAGTAATTTATGATAATCTGCCATTGTGTAAAAGTATAAGAATCAAACAGGATCTCATTTAATTTCAGAATTCCAGATGAATACAGGTAATTAATTATAGGTGATCCAATTTCAACTAATTTAAGAAACCAATCAGATTTTGACAACCCCAGATATGCAGACACTCATAATCTTTCTAGTCACAGCTTAGCCCACCCTTCAAGTGTGAGGCAGTGTGACGCAGTGGTAAAGAACGTAATTTTGGAGTTTTGAATATTGGCTCTTCCTCACTCCTGTGTGACCTTGGGCAAGTTGTTCAATTTCATTGTGCCTCAGTTTCTTCATCTATAATGATGGAGATGATATTAATACATGGTAGTATCACTTCATAGAGTTGCAGAGACCATGAGTGAGTTAATACAGAAATGCTTAAAACATTATGTGGCACATTAGGTGATAAATACTATTTTTTACTTTTATATATATATGATTTGTATAGTTACTAGTATTTGTATAGTCATTTAGAGAATGGTCTTTACAGTTCAAAGTATCTGAGTTAGGAATAGCCTGGTTTTCTTATAATGCTTTTGCGTATATTTTACAATATTTGCTCATAGAGTATTGGCCTCCTGGATAGGTAGGTCCTACCCTGTACATTTTTTATGTTTATATGAAATAGGGTTTTGGCAACTCCACTTAACCACACTGGACCAAATGGATGAGTTAGAATTTCAAGGTCAGCATGTGATCTGATTTTCTTCTTAGGACTCTTTTTTTTTTTGAACCTCAAGCTACCCCCCTGGGTAGAGTGCCATGGCATCACGCTCACAGCAACCTCCTGGGTTCAAGCGAGTCTCCTGCCTCAGCCTCCCAAGTAGCTGGGACTACAGGCACCCTCCATAACGCCTGGCCATTTTTTGGTTGCAGCCATCACTGTTGTTTGGCGAGCCCGGGCTGGGGATTCGAACCCACCACCTTAGGTGTATGTGGCTGGTGCCTTAGCTGCTTGAGCTACAGGTGCTGAGCCATCTTAGGACTTTTATATAAAAACTGTTGTCATATTTTAAAACTTACAAATGATAGGTGTTCAATAAACACTAAGTAGGTGTTTACTGAACAATGACTATATAAATTTAATTTGCCATTATATATATTTTTTGTTCCTAAGTATTTTATTCCTATTTATGTCAGTGAACCTATCTAGATCCTAAGTGTAAAAATGAGTTTCTATGTACCTGCAACTGATATGATCAAACTTTACTAAATATTTGTTATTCAGGTAAAAAGGCAACTTTTCAAAAGTATAAACCTTACATGCACATTATTTGCTATATGATAAGTTAAATGTACCTCTCCAACATATTCCATGACAAAACTCATTCTTTTAATCTTCACAAGGGTTTTTACACCCCAGCCACGGCCATTGCTAGTTCGAAAGATGCAAAGGGAATATTGTGTGCCTTTTTGTACAATCCTATTAGGGCAGTCGGGTCCACACTGACACCTTGAGTTGCATTCATAGATGGGGGTGCCGGGTGGGATTTTAATTTGTTGGTTTTTATTATAAGCCAAAAGAACTCCAGCTTCAGCAGGACAACATTTGTCAAAGAAACAATCCGTGCATGAACAACCAAACGTAGCTTCGTTAACTAAGCTGATTCCAGGAGCTGGTTTGTATTCATTAACGTAGTAGAAGTCTGAAGGTGGGCCCTCTAAGTCAACAGTATTTTCAACAAGTATCATTCCTTTATGATTCTTTTTTCTGTTCAGTTCATCTTGCCATCTCTGCAGAGCTATCCTCTGTTTAGCCTTCTTCACAATGTACTCAGCAACTGCAGGTTTCAGAGTTTTGTTATTGTCTTTTGGAGTTATTGCTTTGCCTTTCTTTACCTGAGATAAATACTTATGCTTGTCATTAGAGAATTGCCGAAGCAGTAACGGGCACTTGAGATTTTGCAAAGGTTCCCAAGTATTTGTAGAATCTGGCCATCCTTTCCATTTTACAAGATAATATTCCATATCCTTAAAATACAAAAGAAAATATAAATCAGATTATGATAGTCCCAGTTATTGAAAATTATCAAATATCTTAAAAGAATAAGATATCCATTACTATTTTTCTTAATAACAGTTCAGAATATGTAAAGAGTCTCAGATTCCTAACAGATGAAGTTCATAATCATGTAAGTAAAAGCAGATGTGTCATAATATGTTTAACAATAGGCTAAAGAGTCTTAGCTGGATAAAGATAAAGGTATTAACATTTGCAAATATTTTACTGACAGTGATTAAGTTAAACAATGGACACGGAAATAGATGGTCCCAGAGTTATTTATGACCCAGGTTAGTGGCCTGCTTGGCCAGCATAAAGGCATTCTCTAAAGTCTGTCACTTAGTATCATACACTGGGCACAAGGGAACTTTTATTTCTCGATGTCACAGACACACATCCACCAAGTTCTAGAGATATAGGTATTACTAGCCACAGTTAGCTACTAAGAACCTAATATGTGGCTAAGTCTGAATTGAATTGGTATGTACTTTAAGTATAATGTACACTGAATTTTGAAGACTTTATACAAAAAAAAAAAGAACATAAAAATATCTGGGTTTTTTTTTTGAGAGTCTTATTTTTTCACCCTCAGTAGAGTGTGATGACATCACAGCTCACAGCAACCTCAAACACTTGGGCTCAAGTGATTCCCTTGCCTCAGCCTCCTGAGTAGCTGGGACTATAGGTGCCCAGCACAACACCTGGCTATTTTTAGCTCAGGCTAGTCCCAAACCTTTGAACTCAGGGAATCCACCCACCTTGGCCTCTCAGAGTGTTAGAATTACAGGCGTGAGTCACCATGCCTGGCCAAAAATATCTCTTAACTATTTAAAAATACTGATTATAAGTTGAAGTAGTATTTTGGACATACTAGATTAAATACATTGTTGAAAGCAGTTTCACTTTTTTTTTTTTTTTACTTTAAGGTAGTTACTAGAACATTTAAAATGACATCTGCAGCTTACATCAATTTTTTTTGGACGGTTCTGTTTAGAGAATGCTAATCATACTTAGACTCACCTGTTGACTGGATGAGGCAACAGGTTTTCAAGCTACCAAAGATACAATATTGTGATTTATCCCTCAGACCACTGTTGGCCTCCCTGGTTCCCAGAACCCTGTCTTTCCACCTGAGTGACCTGACAATGTTTTCTTCCCTTAAAATCAGGCAATTACATGTTCATTAAGTTTAACTTTGACATTAGTCAGTTCAATGTGCAGAACAACAAATTCTGAGTCTCACAGTAATGGTTTTGTTTTGTCCTCTGGATAATTAATATATACCCACATGTCCGGGGGCAAAGTTAGCTCATAAAATTGACTTCTGAAATAGGAAAGGGATTAAATTGCATTTGACAGCTTTAATTATCATTTTCATTCATAGGTATAGAAAAAACTGATTAATTACATTTGCTTTCCCCTGAAAATTTTAATAAAGAGTTCATTATAAAGTTAGGATGTCCATGACACATGTTTTAAAATATTCGTAATTCATTAATGACAAAGGGCCTGGAAGGTCTAAGGCACGTCGCGTGGCTGAGAACCAAAGGGGCAGTGCAGCAGCAAGTCGCCCACCCATGACAAGCCGATTTTATCCTGCTACCTACATCTGTAAGTTTCGTTTTACTGTATTCTATTCAACTAGAAGTAACCCTTATGAATTAAAATAACTTGCTTCCTTTGGAAAAATAGTTACTTTTTACCCTGTTAAAAAATGTGATTAAGTTAGGGTGTGATGATATGTACAAAAGCCATACTTCGGTTGAAATATATATTGTGGTTCCAAGAAAAAAGCCTAGATGTACATTTAAGTCTGTGTCAAACTGAGCCTCCCTAAGGTTTCAGGACTTCCCCTTCCTGTCAGGTAATTATTATACTATAACCTGGGAGTATTGGCAGCAGATATGTGCTTACCCAAGAGCCAACTGGCAGAATCTAATCTATCTATTGCCCTGAACTCTAAATTCTTAATTTTTAGGATGCTAGGATAAAGCAATGCCTGGTCCTTTTTTTTTTTTTTTCTGCTACAGTTTTCCGTATATTGTGGTTACCTGTTTATGCTAAATTTTGCTAGCAAACAATGAAAGAAAAAGATACAGATAATTAAATTACTATCCAGCAAAACTAAAAGCCCCTGCCACTGAAGTTTATTTCCAAAATAACTGGATTGTTTAATCTTGCATTTTAAGTGATTGAGTTTTGCCTGTTAATCACACAACATACAAATTTACAAACATACTTAATTGATGGGCAGTAAATAAGTTCATAAAACACCAGTGCCACTGGAAAAAAGAGTATATAAATATTGGTAATATTTTATTTCTACTCTAGGTTTGTCTTTTACTTTGTAAGCATACTTTAAAAATCTAAAGATGTTCCATTTTGAAAAGATAATGTACACATAAAAATCACATTGACTTAAGAACAAATTAGTCTGATAATCTAAAATGCCAAAGCTTATTAAACTTGTGTACTATATCAGTATCTTATTCTGATATGTAATCAACTCTTGATTACCTATAGAAAGGAAATATAAACGAAAAAGTTATCCATAAATCACTCCTATATAATTTGGAACACAACATATGAATTTTTTCTTAAAGACATTTTCCCTCACTATGGTTGGCTTAAGTTAAATTCATTCAAAATTATAGTATCAGTAAGTGCATGAAAGTTTGGGGTGTGATGAAATATATGAGTAGCATTTAGGAGTAAAGTCTCACTGGAAAAAGAAGGCAATAGTATGTGAAATATGTAGCAACATAAGACAATCAATACCATGGGAATATAAAGAGGAAAACCAATGTAGGTAGCTGAGACAACCAGAAAACGGAACAGAGGAGCAGGACAAACTACCGTGAAGAACGGACGTCGTTTGTTTAATGGGAATGTAGGATGACAAACATGAGCAAAAGCTGGGAGCTAAGATTCCCATGAAGTGTCCAGAAAACAGTGAAGAGATGAAGCTGTCTAGCTTTAAAGTCTGTTTCTTACGATTCCAGAAACCACGGTGTTTCTGTGGGGAGCTTCATTAAATAAAAATTCACTTCTCTCCACCTTGTTAGGAACAAGTTTACAAACCTAACTGCCAAGCCATCCAACTCAGCCCTACTGTGACGGTGGGACATGCTCTGGGCTCCAGTGTCACCACTCTGTCCTTGTTCCTTTCCTACTTACTTTGCTGAGACTGCTCCTCTCCACCCTCTGTTCATAAGAAACAAGTGTTTTTCCCGTTTGAGAATCTGATGAAAGGACTGAACTTCCCATACCAAAAGCCACACAGATAACATTTTGGCAATTTCAGGTTATTTGGATTCCAGGTTAAGAATTTCTGCTGGCAAGCTCATCACTCCAGTGGTTTTAACTATTAATTATATGCTAATGATTCCCCAAATTTTATCACAACCCCATATACCTCATATCCTACTGGATGTCCAATAGTTTCCTGGGTAATTTACCCACATGGAGCTCACACTGTCCTTCATTGACTGATCCTTTCTACGTTATTAATCATGTTGGATTTTACCTGTCCACCTGTTCACACAAGTTATAGACCAGGGGGTCAATCTCAATTCCTTCTCCTCAATCCAGTTCATCACCATGTTTCCTTAGAGATGAACTCCTTCCTGTTCATCACTGTTAATACAACTTTAGTTAGTTCCAGCCCTCAAATCGTGCTGATTTTTCACATTAACCTTCCAACAGCTCTCCTTCCTCCAGACTAACAGCACTCCATCCTTCTGCATCATATAGTTTTTTCATAAAACAAAAAAATCTACACAGCCAGTTATTCTGTTGTTTTCTTGCTTATAAACTGTTACTGGCCTTGCTCTGCCACTAACAGAAGAAAATTAAAACTTCCTATTATGACAAAGCCACTCTTGAATTATTCCCGATGCCTATTTGGCTCAACTTCCCATTAAGGTTCCATTTGGAAAGTCTTCCACGTTCTCAGCGCCCCCTCCAGCTGTAGTGAACCTCTTAGACATGCCAGGACTCTTCACACTATGTGCCGCAGCTGCCTGGTCCACCGGGTGCCCCTCATCAGGATGGCCTCTTCTCAATTCTCTAAAGTTCAGGTTATAGTCTAATGATTTCTATGTTATTCTAGATCTTTAAAAAAAACACTCAAGGTGCAATGAGATCTTTAGGATTATTAATCTACTGTTAGATGTGGACTCTTCCATTGGTCTATGCCGGGCAGGACAGTGGTGGTCTTAGAGACACAGAGTCCCTGTGTGCTTTAAGAAGGCGAAGCTATGGATGATAGATATTGCTTAGCTTACTAAGAGATAAACTCCACCGATGTGCATGGAGACTCTTCTTCACTGCTGAACTAACTTTGTTAAATACCCATAGTTTTATTCTGTATGAGGGGTGATGTGGCAGGAACACTGATGCAGAAAAATCACAACACACCAAAATCACTACTACTACAAGTACATCCTTCAATCAGCTGCATACCAGAGGGGAGGGGTCAGGGACATGCAAAAACAAAGGGTCTCTGAGGCTCCCCCATTAGTATGTGACTGTTTTAAGTTCAAGTAGACTCAACATGAATTCAGAATAGTAACCGCCCTTTTGTTCCTCCAGATGGCATTCTTTCCATTTCCCAAGCTGGCTATTTCAGACTCCCTCTATTTTGCTCAAAGTCCCTATTCCCCATCTCCTCTATTACTGTCAGTGGTGCAAAAACTCTGTTCCTAATGCAGAGAGAAAACAGAAGCCACTAGGCAAAAATTGCCTCAATTTCCATCCTTCCACAGACATCTAACTAGAGAAAAGGGGGATGTACAGCAGAAGCGATACACTTCCTCCACCAACTATTCCTCTTCTCTATGGTACTCACCAGCATTGAAATCTCCCCCATCTTTTAAAAGCAAATGAAACTAAACTTTGAGGTATAAATGCTTCTATATATAAGGAATCTCTAACAGTGAGAGATTGGAACTAGGTCAAGGGATAAAAGATATCATTATCTGGCCTTTTATAACATTCAACTTCTTAAATCACATGCATATATTACCTCTTCAAACTTTTATATAATTTTTTTTTTGAGACAGAGTCTCATTCTGTTGCATGCAAGAGTGCTGTGGCATCATAGCACACAGCAACCTCAAACTCCTGGGTTCAAGCAATCCTCCTGCCTCAGCCTCCAGAGTAGCTGTGACTGCAGGTACCCACCATGAAGCCCAGCTAATTTTTCGATTTTTAGTAGATATGGGGTCTTGTTCTTGCTCAGGCTGGTCTCCAACTCCTGACCTCACAAAATCCTTCCACCTTGGCCTCCCAGACTGCTAGGATTACTGAACGACTGCACCCGGCCAAAAAATTTGAAAATTATAAACATCCTTATGTGCTCACAGCTCTCTTTTCTTAAAAGCTAGGAGTTATGGGAGAATTGTCCTCTACTGTCTTACCTCCAACTTAGTCTTTAATACATTCTTTGGGCTCTTCTATCCGTGCCACAGAAGCTGCTCTGGGGCATCGATGCATTCTCGGCAGTTCTTCTTTTGTTGGGCTCTTTTGTTGACACTACCCCTCCCCTCAGGTTTCCGTGATTTTTACTCTTCCAGTTTTCTTGCCAATCTGTCTGTCTTTCTGCCAGGTCTTCCTGTGAGTATCCCTATCCAGTCCGCATGGGCTCCTCATCAGTCCTTGTCCTTCTCATATGTGTTTTGTCTGGACTGCTGCAGTAGCCTCTTACCACCATTCAGGGCACAACAGCCAGAGTAATGCATTCGACACATACATATCATGCACTCCCTGAAGATGAAATCCAAAATCCTTTTCTTGACTTCTAAGGAGCTGTACTTTTGGGGCCCGCCCACCCTTCCCGCCTCATCTCACCCTCTCTTGCTGGCTACAATCCACTCACATGCTCTACTCCTTGAAGGCCTTCTTCCTAGTCCTTGAAGACCGTAGGCTGTCTTCTTCCTCAAAACCCTCCCATGTTTATTTTTTCACTCTTCAGTACTAAGTCAAAGCATGCCTCCTCAGGGACACCTGTCCAGTCCCTCCAGGTTAAGTTCAATCCTCCTGTTAAAAGAGCATTCACCTCAGCTGTAATTAGTACTTCGTACAATTTTATTTACGGTATATATATCCTCACTACAAGATAAACCCTGTAATATCAGAGACCATGGCCCCATGTCACTCACTGCTGAGATTCCTGGTTCCTAGCATAGGCCACAGTAGAGGGCCAGTAAGTACATATTAATTACTGAATTAATGCATGGGAAACTGCATCTACTCCCAAAGCTTCAATCACTATCATTTTACCAATTACTTCAAGATCTATATTCCCAGTCAGATCCCACTCTTGATTTGGAGCCATCCTTCCAGTTGCTTTAAGTTCTACTTAAAATGTACTCAACTTCCTTGTCCACACCCAATCTAGCTCTTCTTCCTTTATTCCTAGAAGTTGGTGAACAGTCTCTACACCACTGCCCAAGCAGAAACTGTTATTTTCCTAGATGTGGCTCCTTCACTGCTAAACCCTTACCCAAATCTCTGACCACAAACCGGAAACATACATTTTAAATCCTCGTTTAAAAAAAGAAGATCACCAACTTCTCTTCCTCACCACTATTAATACTTCAGCTGCAGCACCAGCATTTCCTGCCTGATCAGCATGACAGCCACTCAGAATGTGGCTGTGGGCATGTCATTCCCTTCCTTGCCAACCCCCTTTCCTCCTTACACAAACAAAAGCCCCTCAATTATGAACGTGATGTGTCACTCCTGGAGGAAACTTTCATCTCATTCCCAGTGCTTTAGGATGGCTGAAAGATCCTTCACTCTTCTCTCATCATTTCCACATCCATCTCCTGCCTCCTCACTCTCTACCTAGGGTGTCCAACCTTTTGGCTTCTCTATGCCACATTGGAAGAAGAGTTGCCTTGAGCCACATATTAAATACACAAACACTAACAAAAGTTGATGAGCAAAAACAAGGTCCACGCATCATTTTTACAACATCTGCCACCAAGGACAAGCAAAATAGTTCTCATATAATCCACATGCAGCCTGCGGGGTGCAGCTTGGAACCCCTGCGGGCAAAAGCCATATTGAATTACAATGCTTGTCTTTTCAAGACTCACTTGGATATCACCTCTTCCAGCAAGCTTTCTGTGACCTATCCTAGGCCTAGGTGTACTTCTCACATATCTTATATGATGTTTGCCATAGCATTTATTTCTTTTATGGAGGATATACGTGTGTATCCTGAAATGGATTATTTGTCAGACTTTCTCACTAGGCTGTGAGTTCTTTAAAGTAGAGGATTCTTTCTTACTAATCTTACATTCCCAGTGTCTAATGTAGTACCTAACACATAGGAGAAACAAAAATGTTTGCTGAAGATCCGGGAAGGAGGAGGAGGTCTGAGTCAGTAGAGTATTGCTATAACCTAAGCATGAAGCCAGGAAGGGCTTGTCTACTAGTGATTGCGGGCACCGCGGAAATGACTGAAGCAAAAGACAACCCAACTCACTCACCACGACTGAGCTCCCCCACACCACGCAAGGGACTGCAAAGCCCTGGCCCTCAAGTGGTGAACAATGTAGCAGGGAAGGCATGACACAAACAAAACTATAAAACTCAGACAAGTTCTAGAACAGTGGTTCTCAACCTTCCTAATGCTGTGACCCTTTAATACAGTTCCTCATGTTGTGGTGACCCCCCAACCATAAAATTGTTTTCGTTGCTCTGAGCAACAAAACATGAGGGTTGCGGCATTTGGAAAGTTGAGAACCACTGTTCCAGAATAAGGACAAGAACAGTGCTTTATAAGTCCTTAGCATAAAGCTACCAGTTGTGCTGGACGTGAGGAAGAAAGGGCAGCTCTACAGGAGTCAAGCCCAGCAGGACTTTGCCAAGCAGAGAAGGGAAACTGCAGTATTCCAAGGAGGAAACTGGATGAGAAAGCAAGAGGGCACAATGGGGCATACATGCTTGGGGCATTATGACATAAGCTGGGTCTGCTGTTTAGCTGTGTTTCCAGTGCTCAGAACAGTGAGTATCTGGTTCATAGTATGTGCTCAGTAAATCAAAGCTAAAGTACACATCTACACGTAGTTAATGTGGACAGAAAGCAGGAAATGTGACAAGAGATGAAGCTAGAAACACAGTGGGTGGTCAGATGACAAAGAACTCAGTCCCATGCTGAGTGTCTCAGATTAGACGGTTAAACAATAGAGAACCATTAAAAGTTAGGTCTAAAGTAAGACCCAGACGCAATCAGAGCTAGAGTTAAAAAACAACTGCAAGGGCAGTGTGCAAGGTCTTTCATGAGTTAAGTAGAGGGGCCAACCAGGAAAGGGACAGAGTCATAAGACCTTTTCCCTACCCTGAATATGTGAAAGAAAAAGAAGCAAAGAAAACAGGTGGAGATGTGAAGTAATACTGGCTATGGATTAAGTATTTGTGCCGGGGAGAAGAAGAAATGAGGGATAGATAGGTATGTGGGAATTGAGGACATAAGTGAGCAAAGTAAGGTTCCTTATTCCAAAGCAAGAACCCATACGATTGATGAGAAAAGTCTCAGGAGACACTAAACAGCAAAAACTATCTGAAACTGAATTACAACACTCAGGATTCTGAAAAAAAATCTTGGCAGCTCTCTCAATGTAAGCACAGACCTGTAGGTAACTAATTGTCTCTGAAAATATAGCAGAAACGAATAGGAAAAGACAAATAGGTATAGATAACACAATCTGTTCACCTGCCAGATTTAGAGGGCAAGCAGGAAGAATTAAAAATGTATGAAATTATTAATTAGATAATCTGAGAAAATTCTGTTAATAATGGGAGGAGACTTTAGTGAGGAAAATAGGTAGGGTTTGAATGTGGTAGACTCGGTTGGGTTACCTGCAGGGCATCTAGCTCAAAATGAAGCCCAGAAAGAAGAGGTCAGGGTCTCAGAAAGATTAGGGAATCAGGAGCTGAACAGATATAAGTAGAAACCACTGAGTAAGAGGTAACCCGCAGAGCAACTTTAAGGTGAGAAGAGGGCCCAGTACTGAGCCTTGGAGATGATCCAGATTTCAGAGGGAGGATGGATAAGAGACAGGAAAGGAGATTCACAAACAAGAAAAAAGAAGTGGGGATGAGGCAACAATGACAGTAACACCAGTACAGTGTTATATAATTCCAAGTCTCAGCTCTGTTCTAACCATTCTACCTCTACCAACTCATTATTGCCACTAGTAGCCTATGAGATCACTACTATAACTATCTTTATTTCATAGTCAACAAAGTGAAGGACAGAAAGACTAACTAAGGAAACTGTTGAAGGTCTCATAACTAATAAATGATAAGAGGCAGAATTTGAATCTGGACAGTCTGTCCATGGACAAGAGAGTTTCAAAGAAGAAAAGGTAGCCAACAGTGTTAAATGTGGCAAAGTAGTAGAGGAAGCTGTGAGGTTTTCAAATTGGGCAGTCGGAATAAAGTGGGTTAGAAAGTGAAGGGGAAGTGTTTTCACAATGACAACCCACATCGTGAAAATGTTTGAAAATCATATGTCTCATAAGGGATTTGTATCCAGAACATAAAGAACCATTCCAACTCAATAACAAAGTGATCAACTAGTTTTAAAAAATTGGCAAAGAATATAAACAGACAACTCTTCAAAGATTTACAAATGGCCAATACACAGATGAAAAGATGCTCAGCATCATCAGTCGTCAGGGAACTGCAAGTCAAACCACAGTGAATCCCACGTCACACCCACCCAGAGGGCTGTCATCAAACAGTCAGACAAGAACAAGTACTGTCCAGGATATACTCTGAGACACAGCAGGTGGGAAAATAAAATCATGCAGGGCTTTGGAGGACAGTTCCTCAAATGGCTGAACACTGAGTAACCACATGATCCAGCAATTATTTAACTCCTAGGTATATACTCTGGAGAAAAGAAAACTTATGTCCACAGAGGAACCTGTACATGAATATTCATAACAGCATTATTTGTAATAGCCCCCAAATGGAAACAACCCAAACATCCATAAAGAGATGAATGGATGAATTAAATGGAATATGTCCACACAATGAAATATTTGGCAATAAAAAGGAATGAAGTACTGATACCTGCTACAACATGGATGAACCTTAAAAACACACGAAGTGAAGGAAGCCAATCACAAAGGACCACATACTGTATGATTCCTTTTATAGATAAAAGGAAGATGTCCACACAGCAAATCTAGAAAGTAGATTTGATGGTTGCCTAGGACTGGAGTTGGAAGGGTGAGGGAGGAGTTTTGGAGGGTAATGGCTAAGGGGCTTGGGATTTCTTTTTGAGGTGATGAAAAACATTTTAAAATTATGAGTGTTATAACCCAACTATAGCCCAAGAAGAAGGGGAAAGAGGAGAGGGAGGGGAGTGGAGGGGAGGAAGAGGATGGGTGGAGGGAGGGTAATTGGTGGGACCGTACCTACGGTGCATTTTACAAGGGTACATGTTAAATTTACTAAGTGTAGAGTATAAATGTTTTAACACAATAACTAAGAAAATGCAGTGAAGGCTATATTAACCAGTTTGACGAAAACATTTCAAGTGGTATATACAACCAGCACATTGTACCTCATGATTGCATTAATGTACACAGCTGTGATTTAATAATAAATAAATAAATAAAATTATGGGTGTACTAAAAGACTTGATTTGTATCCTTTAAATAGGTGAACTGTATAATGGTATGTGAATTATATCTTTTCAACAAAGCTGTTTAAAAAGTTAATGGGAAATGAAGTAGAAGGAAAAAATAGGAAATACTTGCATGAGTGGGGTTGCAAGGTTAAAGACGGATTTTTGAAGGTTAGGGAAGACCCATTGGTATGTTTCCTGATATGAGATAAATAAGTGAAAAAAGAGAGACTGATATAAAAAAGATATCGCAGATTAAGCAAAGTCCCAGATGGGAAGAAAAAAGAGAGATGGTAACACCTTCAAGTAAGAACGGGGGAACATACAGACAGCTTGTGGTGAAGGTGAAGGAAAAAGTCTTCAGCCGAATATGAGAAGGTAGATGCAGAAAGTAAGAAGGGTTGGGAAAACTCCTGACAAGAAAGCAACAGATAAAAAGCTTATCCAGTAGAACAGAGCAGTATGAGAATAGAAACATTTTAATGGGGCTGATAAGCATGATTATGTAATAATCTCTGCTAGGCTGGTCAGTCCAGAGCCGGTAAACCGAGAGGGCAGGTGACTGGGCTGTTTCAGGGGTTGAAAGATGCTGAGTGTAGGTTAAAATGCTTGCTCCTAGGATCCCACTGAGAGGGGAAGGCAGTGATACCAATAAGATATGGACATTTCAAAGGAAGATGTGGATTTAGTGACTGGTTCAATATAGAAAATGAAGGAGAAGGAGAATAAAGAATGAAACAATTCCTCATTTATTTATCTGGAAGAATTGGTAGGTTAATGACCAAAAAAGAGTTGTTAGAGGGGGAGGCAGGCTACAGGCACATGAATTACTCTAAAATAATTATAAAATTTAGATTAAAAAAAACTCAGATGAACAACTATGTCATTTTTAAGAGAAATAAAGGGAGGCCCGGAGACGTTAAATGAGTCTGCAGCAGCCAGAAGATACTAACAGGGGCTGGAAATGACTTTGAAATCCAGGCCAATCTATTGTACTCCAGAGTCACTACAATTTGATATGATGACAGAAATACAAATGGTGAGATTTAGTAATGCTAAAATTGGTTTGAAAGTCTACATTCATTTTAGGTGATGGGGGGGAAGTACGATCAAGGAAAAAAATGAGTGACCAGGAGAAGCCAATCTGAGATCAAACATTTGCTCTGGTAATCCACACAGAGATAATCAAGAGTTGGAATTAGAGTGATACAAGCACCTTAAAATAGTCTATTGTAAGAACATGTTATGCTTCAAAATCCTCTCAATGTTATTTGCCGGTATAGATGATAGGACATATAACTTTATCATGGCTTAGAATTTTAAACATTAAGAAGAACTTTGCTTACTTTTCAATTTTTCATATATTACAGAAATATTTAATACTGAAGTCTGATTAGGTCTCTTTTAAGGGGCTAGATATTTGCCTTACCTTTACTACCTTGTAGTCACACAAGTATTCCACCTCATAATTGTTTAGATTCCTTTTGGTGATTCCAATCGATTTACATGTGAGCTTTTCTTTTCTACATAATTCCTGAAGAGTATCAAGTGAAACTAGGCAAGGCACACACCAAGCTACAATAAGAAAATAGAATTCTTTACTAGTGAAATAGCTACTCGGTTAAAACAAAAAAGAGAAACTTAAAACCTCTATATCCCCACCCTTTAAATGGCAGTTTTACAGGACTAAAAATTCATATGACAAGAAATCAATTATATCTTAGAGAAAAAAAAATTAAGCATTAAAGAACTATTTTCATAAATTGTTCTTCTTGGGTTTTTCCATGGATTTTGATCCTACTAATGTTTAACTGACATCAGTTAATTTCTACTACATGAACAAAAAGTTGCATGTATATAAACTTTTTAAAGATTATATATAGATGCAAAGGTCAAAAGAATGTAATGTATTTGACTTACATGTACAAAGAATATAATTGCTATTTAATAAAACATAGCTTATCTAGGACATACTATATATCATACATATCAAAATATACAGGGTGTTCATAAAGTTCATGTGCAATTAAAATAGTTGGCTATTTATGGACACCCTGTACCTTAAAACACAATCTTATAATTAAAGTCACTTTTTTATTTCTTTTAATTGGACAATAAGAAATGAAATCTAATTGAAATACAGGTCTATGGTTACAAACTCAAATCATTATGCCCTAGTTTTCCCCCTTTAGAATGCTGCATGAAATTTTAACTCTACTTATTATCTTGCTCATGTTGTAGTGTTATTATCAAAGTGAATAAACCCAAGAGTTATAATTTAAAAATGGAGAGTATATTGATTTTGGTAATACTTATTGCCTGCATTGTTTTTAAAGCCAAGAGTTACAAAGCAGTGTTCAATTTACTGTATCTACAGAGTGAACTTGAAGAAAATAAGACATACTCATAATCAACCTTATGGAAACCAGAAACTACTGGTGCTGCACAAGATTTTACCTCCAAGTTTCTGCCAACAGTTTGCTACCATACTGAACTTAAGGTATAAATTAAATCCATGCTTACGAACATGTAATTAATGAACTTGGTTTTATGGGTATGGGTTCTGTCAATTAATCAAGAATCCTCTGTCCTACTATCCCTTGCTTGGCCACCTAGTTACACGATTTCATTGGGGGTCTCAATCTTTCTGGGGCATCAGGTTCACTGAAAAAAATTGGGGGGGGTGGAGAAAGTGGGGGGTATCAAACAAAATCTATCAGTAAACTCAAGCTTTACTTGGTAGCTCTCCAAGGTAGTTGCAATAACCTGGTGTTTTGAGGTATTTTCAGGGAAGAGAGAACAATGCTAGCTGCTCTAACTTCACCACATCCTTTACTCACCCCCTCCAACTCACACAGAGACTTTATTGTCACAAACTCTTAAGCACAATTTCCACCACCCTGCTGGCTGCAGACAATTCATGATTCTAAATCAAGAAACCAAAAGGTAAAATGGGGAGGGGGGCGGGATCGACTGCTTTGGAGTGGTTTGGGGGTAGGGCAGCGATGAAAGAGGAATGATCCTACAAACCTCTTCCACCTAAAAAATTTAAGGATGTTTCCTGCAAAGTTAATTCATTATGCGGATCACATGCAAAGGCGGTTCCTCTCGGGTAGCTACCCAAGGTGTATTGCTCTGCTGTTCCTAACATTTTTTATCTAGCTGAGGATTCAAAACACAACTCTTCGATGAAAATACTACTTTTGGGAACAATTTTGAACATTAAACAAAAAAAACCCGCAAACAATTGAACCATTAAAAAAAAATCAAGACAATCTATACGATAATGTAGAAAACGATTTCACGGACAAAAATCAAAATACTTCCTTATCAGCGCAAAACACTTTCACTAGTTTACACGCTAACCATGCCATTCTTGAAAGAAGAAAAGTTTGGGGAATAACGAGGTCATACTCTCCATGGCGGGGGCACAGCTAGCAAACACCTTTGAATTCCAGAATGCACTGAAAGTTCCAGGCTTTCAAAGCGCACTCCATACCACCCCCCACGCGCGCGCCCCGCGTCCGATTCTTCAGGGTCCACATAAATAACACTCAAGTTCCCGGTGGGCACAGAAGTGACCGCAAACCAGAGGCTGCGCCCTCAGACACGCACTTTCTGGAGGTTCCCGGCGGGGCCCTGAGCCTCCCAGTGTGTCCTCCCCAGGGGTGCGGGGGGCTCGCTTACTCCCACTCTCAACACTCCTCAGCCCCCATTTCTACCTCCCCCTGGAATTAAGGTCACGTTCGCACCCACGGCTCCCGCTTCCCAGATAAAAGGCCCGAACGCACACCTCACGCCTCGCTCAAACCACCACAAAGGAGTCAAGCCGGAGCCGTGTCCGCGAGACCGCGGGCCAGGAGGCGGGTCGGCGGCCCGGGGGCAGGGTAGGAGCCCGCGGCGCGCATCCCGGGCTCTGGGGCTCCGCCGAGCAGCGTCCCGCCCTGTCGCCGTCCGGCTGGCCCGTGGGACGGCCCCGCTGCCCGGGCCTCGGGACGGGTAGGGCGAGGGGGCAGCGCTCCAGCCTCACCTCCTCGCGCCTCGGCCTCGGCCGTCGCCATCTTGACAAGCTTTCATTCAAACTGGCGCGGTCTGACGGGATAGCTCAGCTGGCCCGACGCCCCGCCCCTGCCCGGCCCGCGAGGGACTCGGGGGGCCGGGGCTGGGGGCTGGGACCCGCGAAGCGTCCTGACGTCAGCGGAGGCCGACCCCAGCCGCGGCGGCCTGCGCGCCTGCGCCCCACGGCACAGCCCGGCGTGGGCAGAGGAGGGGGCGGGGCCAAGCGCGGGGGCGGGCCCCACTCGCGGGTGGGAGCGGCGTGGGGGACCCTCCTCTGGTTGGCAGTCACCTCCCCGCGCGCCTTCGCTCGAGGGGGCTTTTCCCCGGCCTTCCCCCGCTTCACTTTCAGCCGCTTCACACCGGTGCCCAGCGGGCACCGCGAGCCCCCAACGCGTAGCGGGGGTACACAGTGCAGGGGACCGTCTCTCGCGTTCCTGTTCCTTGGCCACCCGAGCCCAGCAGAACCATTGTGACGTCTCCTTCTACGCCGCTGTACTAGAACGCGGCTTCTGAAAATTGGGATCCCTGGGGAGGTTTGGTTTGTTTGGTCAGTTACAGCTGCACAGGTGACTCCTGTGCCTCGTATATCCAAACCCGCGGTCGTCCTCAGTGCTTCCCAGGCTTTAGGGGGAATAGCAATCGTTTGGGGACTTGATATTAAGGCAGATTCGAATTTGGCAGGTCCGAGACGGGACCTGAGCTTCTGCGGTCTGACTTTTGGGCTTTGCCTGGTGCTGCTGGTCCACACGTTGGTGGCAAGGCCGTGGCACACTCCAGTCTCGTCCGCAGGAGGGCCGGGGGCCTCCCTGCTGTCTCCTTACCTCCCTCACGCTTTCTTCACACCGCGTTTGCGGTGATTGAAGGGCAAATTGCGAAAAGTAGAAACCCATTTGACATCTACAGAGGAATTTTAAAAGATTCATGTAAGAAAATCAGCCAGGTGCGGTGGCTCACGCCTGTAATCTCAGCACCCTGGGACCCTGGGATGGGTTTGGATTGCCTGAGCTCAGGATTTCGAGACCAGCCTGAGCAGGAGAGAGACCCCTGTCTCTAAAAATAGCCAGTGTGTGTGGGGCGCCTGTAGTCCCAGCTATTTGGGAGGCTGAGCCAAGAGAATCGCTTGAGCCCAGGAGTTTGAGATTGCTGTGAGCTATGACACTACAGCACTATCAGGTCAGGACAACAAAGTGACTCTCTTCTGTCTGGGGGAAAAAAAAAAGGAAAAAGCATACGTGTTTCAAAGTGGCACGTGTAAATTTGAAATACTGGAAATAAACGCAGAACATTAAAAGAATGGTTATTTGATTCCATTAAGAAACTCTGTGTAGCTATCTAAAAAGCTTTTAGTACGTGGGACTGTTTCATAAGTTGAGCAAAGACCAAACAAATGCCCCAAAAACTATGTAAGAAAAAAAATATATGAGAAGATACCAAAATAGTCTTTCCGGGGTGATTTTTCAAGTTCTCGTTTTTATATATTTGACCATTTTCTACGAGCATTTCACTACCTTGCTGGTAAGGAATAAAGGTCATGGGGCGGTGCCTGTGGCTCAAAGGAGTAGGGCGCTGGCCCCATATACCAAAGGTGGCGGGTTCAAACCCGGCCCCAGCCAAAAACTGCAAAAAAAAGAAGAGAAAAAAGAAAAAAAAAAGGGAATAAAGGTCATATTCATCCCTCTCACATGGACGGACACCTGCTAGGATTACACCTCCCCTCTTAGGGCTTGGGTCTCCCCTCCCAATCTTCTCGTTCCCTCCCCTATGTGTCCACACGGCACACTGTGAACATCCGGCCACTTTTGGGCTCCTTTTCCTCTATCCAACCTAACTGTTGGGGTTCCTCATGGCTTGACCCTGGGACCACATCTCTTAGGCTCTCCCTATGTTGACTGCCTGAGTGCCCATGGCTTTAAATACTATCTTTACACATAAGATTCTTAACTTTTTGTCTCCAGCCCTAACCTCTGATGAAAAATCTTATGTACTGAATGTTTATGTCCCCCCAAATCCCTATGTTGAAATCCTAACCCTCAATATGATGGCATTAAGAAACGGCCTTTGGGAGACGATTAGGTCCTTAGGTACTGAAAGGGCCCCTACAGAGCTCTTTACATCTTGTCTTCTCTGAGGATACAAATAATTAAGTCTAAGCCTGGTCTCTTAGTTAATTAACAAGAATCAATAAAAGATTTTCTAAAATCAGAAATTATAGAAGCAAAAAACTTAAAAAGAACATGTAAAATTTCCGGTAAAATTTTCTTCAATCAACTCTATTTATTTTGTTTTCTATTTATTTATTTATTTTGAGACAGAGTCTCACTCAATCACCCTGGGGTAGAGTGCCATGCTGTCATTGCTCACAGCAACCTCAAACTCTTGGGCTCAGCCTCCAGAGTAGCTGGGACTATCAGCTTCCACCACAATGCCTGGCTATTTTTAGAGATGGGGTCTCACCTTTGCTTAGGCTGGTCTTAAACTCCTGAGCTCAAGCAATCTGCTCACCTTGGCCTCCCAGAGTGCTAGGATTACAGGCATGAGCCACTGTGCCCAGCCTAAGCCAATTCAATTTAATTTGAATAGCTTCCTGACAAAAACTCTTTACACTTCTCATTAGTAATTGTTCATCTTACACACACAAAAAGGCTGCAACATTTACTGATATATAGCAGTTTAATAGAAACGTAGCTTATATTATTCATTGAAAAAGTATTTGAATATAAACACCATGTATACACAAAACCAAATAACATTGATATTCTCATTTAAAAAAAAAATCCTTGGTTTCTCTAAAACACTAAGATGCCACCTCAATAGTTACAGCTTCACATTTTCCAGTGTCTTGATCTGTACATGTCACATGTAAAGATCCATCCCTAAAGAAACAAAAAACAAGTTGACATTTTATATACTTATTTTATACAAACACAAAGTCCACAATAAATTACTTAAGTATAAACGATGGCTAATTTTAATTTAGAAAAAAAGAAGAATATTAAGATAAGAATAAACACCAATCACAGTTTCTTTAAATTTAGAATCACATGCTGTATTTAGATAGTTCTTAAAAATCTCCTCCCAGACCACTAAGACAGTAGTTACATTCCTTGAAACAAGCTTAAGATGCCATCATGCCATTTTCAAGCCCAGGCCAAGGTAAACTCATCTTATGAATTCAACATTCTTGCTAAATATGATTTATAGAATAAGATGCCCCAGATTAACTTGTTAATCTGGAAAGGATTTACTTGCAATATATAGTATGGGTGGCCTATTGTTAAGGACATGGCAATAGCTGAATTTGGAAGCTATTTATTTCTTAGAGAGTTTCTGTAGGATAAATCAAGTTTATCCTTTCACAGGACAAATAGTATCAATTATATGAACCTTAGAAAATTATATTGAAAACTGATAAACATTACATCTCAAATTGGCACAGACCAGTTTTTTAGGTTTTCTGTAGCCAAAATAAAGAGTTCATAAAATACTCAGAATGCAAACATTACAACTTGAGATATACTTTTCTTTGTACAGTATAATTTTGACAGGTTAAAAATATAATTCACCAAGAAAATCTTGCAGGTTTTCAATAAATGATTTGCTTAGAATGACAATGGGTGAAAAATCAACTCACAAAAGGGTGAAGTTTCAAAGTGAAATTTTCTTAACATCAGAAATAGTTTAATTGTGTACCTTTTCATTGTAAGAACAGCTAATATATCACGTAATCCATTTTCTTTTTTATCTAAATCCTGGAGTACAACCTGTTTATGCAAAAAAAAAAAATACAAAGACAATTCATACTTTGACATCCTAATGAACTGATGTATCAGTTATAGCAAAGGACCAAATCATACTTACTACCGAAACAAAGCTTCTAAAATAGGGCTGTTTTCAATTCTGCTACAATTTAAACAGAATTCAGAGAATAGGAATAAAGCTTTTGTTACCTGGAAATGCTTCTTCCAGAAGGAGAGCATGTAAGATAACAAATGTATTTGGCCCTCTTAAATGTCATGTTCCAGATTAAAATGATTGTTTCTAAGAAGCACTGTTTGTCTCAGAAAATAAAGACTACTCTTTTTGGTAATTAAGTTATTGCTAGTAACATGTAAATCATACTTTGGCAAGTCTCTGATAAATACTTAAAAAAAATTGAAAATTAAATTCACTTGGAAAACCCCCTTTTGAAAGAAATGTGGCAAATTCTTTCGTACAAAGATTGTATTTATAAGTAAGAGATGCTAATGAATTTACTATAAAATGTCCCAGTTTCCTAAAGAATGGTTTAGGAAGAAACCAAAGCTGGAGTTTACCCGTCATTTTTCAGACTCTGCCAAGATCAAATTTAATGAACTTAAGGTAGGTCACGAAGTACCTTTGTTTTACTCATTTGGAAAATGAGGTTAGAACAGATGGGAACTCTGAAAGATTCCCTTCCAAATTCAGTGTTATGTGACTGGCTTAAAAACTCTTCTGGAATCTTTTAAGTTAGGATATGGGGGTAGCACTAGGATCTGAAGATGAAGGTAATACAGGCGTGAGAGAGAGCAGGTGAGGGAAGACCAACACCACCATCAGAGTTTGGAAATCTAGCACACGGGAAAGTTCTTATACATACACAGCAGAATCATGTAGAGGAACTTTTAAACTTCACCAATGGACGCCAAGTTGGTAAGTCTGAGCTGCAGCCCAAGGCAGGCTGTGTGGGTGTGTGTGTACATGCACGCAAGTGCTTTCAATATTCTTACATTGGAATATGAAAATAAATATATAAGCTAAAGATATATATCATATATGTGTGTATATAGTATCACTCATCACCAATAAACACCCCCTTTTCTCAAAAAGAACTAGACACTTTAGTCTGGTTCCAGGCTTTTCTCGTTGTGTACATATCTTTAAAAAACAATACTCTTCTCGTCATTCTCTTATGTTACCTTCATTTTAAGTTTACTGTAACTCATGTTCACGTCCTGTGCTGTTTGTGAAACTTTCAGTATAAAGTATAAAAAGCAAATTAAAAAAAGAAAGCCCTTTTGGATCACTCCAATCTATCTCCCCACTAAGAAATTTCTGGAATATGGTTTAAATACCTATATGCATAGATGCATGGGTACCAAAGTGCACACCCACTTACTCCCTCACACACACACACATTCACTGCTCTCCATCTTTTTATTTAAATATACATGACATCAGGTTGTGGGCTGCAGTCCTTGTGTGACTGTATTCCCTGGACATGTGTCTAAGGAAATAACACGGCTCCACCTCACTCTTAGAAAAGGATGCGGAGGATTATACAGTGTGAAATCTGAGTGTGTTATTTTGAAAAAGGACATCTAAAGGCATGGGCTCTGGATTAAAAACAACCTGAGCATAATACTGTTCATCTAGCAAACAAAGAATGATATTTTCCCCCCTCTTACCCCAAAGTGGACCAAGAGCACTGCAGGGAAGCAGTATACATGCAAAGTGTATTTGGTTTTTATTTTCCCAGAACACTTTCAGATTAAAATGGCCTACTTCTTCCCTCTTTCAAAAATGAATATTTTCTATTAATTGAGATACAAAAATTGAATCTAATCCAGAAAAAAAGCTGAACAGTTTCATGTGACTAATAAGACTATCCAAGTCTCCCCATTTTATGTATTCACCTGTGCAAACTTGGTTTCCTCTCTGGCCGAGTTTTTCCCCTCAGACTCGTAGAGTTCAAGGCACACTGAAGAAATACCTCCAGGGGCTTTCAGCGTGTGCTGCCTTCGAGCTGGCAAAGGAGTCCCCGACGGAAACAATACTGTGAATCTGTTGGCTCCCGACTCATCCACTCCCTAGTAAGCAGGAAAAAAAGATGCATCTCCTCCAACTTTTACCTTCACAATTAAAAAAAAAGTGTTCTTTGTATGTATATATTTCTTGTTGATAATCTAGAAACCAGGCAGAGAAGAGCAATCATCCTTAGTCCCACCTCACTCTATTTAAAAACACGTTGAAACATACCTCTCTGTATTAGTTACTTATGATTAAAATTATAGGTTTATTCCCAGGATATAGGTTTATTTTCCCAGGAAAGTAACAAGTTACATATATATGAGCTAAAAGAAGGTAAGGAACTCATTAAAAGAGTATAAACCTAAATTTAAAATCTTCACCAGGATAAAAGTTTTATTATAAAATCATGGCATGTATGAAAACTTAGTGCAATTAATTTTGTACTATTTCTATGGAAAAGTATAGAAAAGTGGAACAAACCTTAACTAAAATATCTTTGGCTGAACACTCTATCATGAGGGCGTCTTCCACTAACAGGTTTTCCTTCCCAATAAGAATTCCTGCTTCCATAGCTGCCCCAATAGGAATGACCTCATCAGGAGGGATGGAATTGAGGAGCTCACCGGCTGGGAAAAGATCTTTAATCAGCTGCTGTAGCCTGGGAATTCTAGAAGACCCTCCACAAAGGACGATCTAGAAAATGAAAATCATTTTCAGTCACTTACTTTCTGAAAAATGGTTGTTCCTCAAAGTTCTAATAGGCTGAGTTATCATCTTCATATATAATGGTAAACTACAGAAAAGACCTGTGCTATACTTTACATAAATATATACACATATGTATTTAAAAGATTATAGAGAATATGTTCTTTACTTATAACAACAAAATTTAAAATCAGGAAATCTCACCACATTATTAAAAAATAGAGCAGAGCTATAATGTGGTTCATGATTAATAGTCTTATCCACAAAGGGTCACCTGACCAGAAAACATTAATATTTTGTACTGTTCCAACTTTGAAAAGAAATGTTTAAGTAAATCTTACAGCATTTTTGTGATAAAACAAAAATGGCCAATCTATTTATGTGAAAACTATACCACAGGGCAGCGCCTGTGGCTCAAGGAGTAGGGTGCTGGCACCATATACCAGGAGTGGCAGGTTCAAGCCCACCCTGGCCAAAACTGCAAAAAAAACCCACAAAAAACTATACCACTGACTTTTTGCCTTCACTATGAAGAAAAAAGTTTCTTGAGAAAAAAGAAATATGATATAAAACTGTATTTTAAGCTCTTGATACTGTCGTGTTAAATCTTTTATCTCTGAAGAACTTCATATAAAATTGCTCTCTTAAATTATAAGTTCCTCATTGATTCATCTGTTTAGCACTATGACTCCGTGGGCATTCAGAATATTGATTAAATACACAGCCCAAGGAAGGCTCAATAACCACTTCTTATTTCACAGTCTTTTAATGGATGCTCTCAAGTTCAATGTGGCAAAGAAGACAAAGTGAGGAAAATTAGGCCTGTCCGTGTGAACTGAGGAGGAACGCCACGTTCACGTTTGGGTAAGAACATGAAGAACACCAGCTGAAGGAGGTATGTACTTCCATATTTACAGAGGGTACCAAAAAATGTATATACACTTTAAGAAAGAGAAGATGGCTTGGGTCCAGGAGTTCAAGGTTGCTGTGAGACGTGATGCCACCGTACTCTGGCCCATGCAACAGAACAAGATACTGTCTCAGAAGAAAAAAAAAAAAAGCATAGCTCATGTCCAAAGATGGGCATGATTCTGAAAGAGTATGTTTGATACATAGAAATAAGGTCTGAAAATGCTCGAGTAGAGAGAAGTGGTATGCTGTATGGTTAAGAGCAGATTCAGCAAATGACACTGCGTTAAATCTTGGCTCTATTACTTACAATCACATGACTTATTCATTAACATTTTCCTTACTCATTAACACAAGCTCAGAGAATACTTAAGCGTATAAAAATATTTTCTCAATACCAAGAGCTATTTCCTAAATTCCAAGTCTGAACCTACTCCTAAATCAGTTAAGAAAAATATAAAAGCATTACCTTGTTGATATCATCTGCTGTAAATCCACTTTGATCTAAGAGTTCTCTGATTGCTTCTATGCATTTATTAAAAAGTGGAGAACAAAGAAGTTCAAACCGTGCTCTATACATACACACAGGAAAAGACAGAAAAAAAGCTTAGTACACTTAAATAGAATTCCTGTCTTGGTGACAGGTGATGCACCTAATGTGATAGCGGCCTGACTGACTTATGATCAGACAAGGTGTTAAATACCAGCAGCGCAATATCACAGGGAGACAGAGTCTAAGTTATTCATCTTCGTATGTATAAAGATATTTAATATCAAATTCAGGTAGAAGTGCATCTTGCCCAAGTTTTCCAAAAAAATTCTAACAGTATATGACATTCCCAACAATAACCTTATTAACCCAAATCATTTCAAAGTTTGCTATTTTTACATGTTAAAGCTTTAAAGATTTCTAATTATTTCTCTTGACAGTCAAGGTTACAATTAAGTTTAGTCCTTTTGTATTACCTAAAAAGGTTGAATATCGGCATATTATAAAATTTTATGAAAAATGTATGTTCATGTAAAATGTACTTCCCAATTTAATGCTGAACTTCTAAATGCAAGTGGGTGATTTTAAAATTTGTCTTATCTATGTATGTGAAAACATACTTTTATGGTTTTAATCTTTGTGATAAAGGCAAAATTTTCTTAATGAAAAATTATACATTTCATTTCCTTAATTACTGATATTAATAAGTAAACATGTTAAGTACTGGGGCAAACAACCCTAAGAAATTCTAGAAATATAAAAATATACTCTGCCCAGAAAGAGATTTCAATTCAATTTAACATCTGTTTTTAATCTTTTTGAGTTGTAGCTTAAAATCTTTGCAAAGATGTAGCAAGCCGTGCTATCCAACTTTTCTGCTAGTTGCTAGCCACATAAAATTACTGCACTGTAGCTAGTGCTACTGAGGCACTAAAGTTTTAGTGTGACCAGCCACAGCTGAATTGCTGCTATTGTACTGAGCAGTGCAGATCTAGTCTTTAGGAAAGCCCAGGGAAAGTGAAGAAGCAAGACTTAACAAATAAAAAGATAACAATCAAGTACAGTCCCTAGAATTCTAAAACTAATACTGCAATTCTGAAAATTCTTACTATGTTTCAAAGTTACTTATTAAGATGCTGGGAGGTTTGAATAGGCAAACTAATGGTCATTATCACCAGCGTTAGTGTTGGCAAATATGCAACACACAAGGCGAGGGCAGGCTCATCCATTTGGGCTTTCCAGGCAAAGGCACAATCACCAGGACTTAGGCTGAAGGTCTAGGATGCCTGCCTTTATAACATGGTGCTAACTGTAGCCACAAAAAGACGGGACAAGCAGTTGCAGCTATTGCAATCACTTTGGGAACAGCTATTTAGTCTGAGGAAAGGTGGCTCTTGCTTTCAACCAATGTCTTGACTATATAAAAGACATGGATATTAAAAACGGTTTTATTCACATTAAATCTGTGCTTATTAAATGCCATAAAAGCTATGAAAATGTCAAATGTATGATGATGGATGACAAAGCAAACAAAAACAAGGCAGACGTTAATCTTTAGTACACCAGTGCTCCTTGACTGATCATAGGGCTGTTCTGATAAACCCCAAGTTGAAAATTTCCTCAGTCAAAAAGGAAAGAACATGTCAGCTACGGTGCACCATAGCTTAACCCAATCTACCTACCTAGGGTGTGCTTAGAACACTTACATGTTCTGAGTGGGCAGAATCATTGAAAACAAAGTCTATTTTATAATAACATTTATAAAGTACATGTACTTTATACTTTATTACATGTACTTTGTACTTTATTGAATAATGTACTGAAAGTGAAAAACAGAAGGATTTTATGGGTACTCAATTTTATGATTTCTACAGAATTCTCATTGCTTCTGCACCATGGTAAAAGATGAAAAATTGAAAGGTGAACCATCTATAAGTTGGGGACTACCTACAGTGAAATGGGTAAAAAGAGGATGAACTTGGGAGTCAAGCTGCCTAGGCTGAGTGCCAGGTCCCTCACTCACTAGCTGTGTGACTTTGGGAGAGTAACAAAATCTCCCTGGTTTCATCTTCTTCATGTGCACAATAAAGATAATTAGAGTACCTACCCCGCCTCATAGAGCTGTCATGAGGATTTGATGACTTAACATAAATAAAGAACTAGAACACAGCGTGCTACGTAGCGCTATGAAGTCCTACTGAAACATGACACATCCCACATCAAAGTTAAGCAACAAAGAACTAGGAACTATACAGGTGGAACTGCAATTTAGAAAGAAACATCTGGGAGTCTGAAATCGCAAATCCCATCTCACCTTTCTTTGAAAGATCAAGGATGCCTTTTTCACACACAACTAATTGCAGCCATAAAATAACAGGGCAAGCAGTCACAAGTGATGTGATTACTTTGGGAACAATTATTCAGTGTGACAAAAACTGGACACCAAAAGTAAAGACAGTAAAATTCCTCTTTTATAGATGGCTAATAAACTTGAACAAACAAAAAGACCAAGGTGAGAAAATTAAGTAAGTATGTTTCTGGAATTTTTTTTTTTAAGTTTTTTCACTGTACCCTAACACAACCTAAGGGTATGTGGCACACCTCTTGGGTGTGGGACACAACTACAAGTGGGACTCTACCTAACAAATGCAAACACTGTAACCTAGTTGTCTGTACCCTTACATTAATCTGAAATTTAAAAAAAAAACAAACAAGTTTTTTCTACTTCAGTTTTACCTGGACACATTGCAATCAAAATCTTGACCTTCATATAATGAGTCAAGGAAACAGTTGGCACTTCCCAAGGTTGACAAAGAATGTTTTGCGACTTCAGCACTGTTCATCAATTTCATCATGGCTCGGGCATTTCCTCTCACATCATGTTTGAAGGATCTAAATTAAAAACATGGCCTTTCAAGTTTAAAATTGTTGGGCCATTTAGAATTTATTGTAATTAAAACCTGGGTAACCCCTATTAGAATAATAATAAACTCATAAATCAATATTACATTCCAGATTTTAGAATTCTGCTCCTAATTCCTCTCAACTTTCTTAAGAACATTCTCTGCAATTACAAAAAGGATCACCTTAAGAAAAATAACCAATTGACTTAATATATTTTGAATTGCTGCATTATCGAACAGCAGATTATACTTTAAAGCACGCAAAGTAGACAAGGGCCTTCTTCAGGTAAGACAACCAGAGGTTAAAGGAAACTTATGTAACTGAGTCAAAGTCTCCTATGTTACCCTTTCTAACAACAGCACTGTCACTGTTAAATGGCATAAAATTATCTCTTGAATATTAAAAAAAAATTAACCTAAAAATGCTTCTTCAAAGAAATTTGACACATAAAATATATAAACTATAGATCTTCTACCTCCAATAAGTTAATTTTTAAAACTATTGCCAAGTAGTGATCAATGGTTTTGCTTAAATAACTTTACAACAAAAAGCAATACAGGTCTTTATTAAAGAAGTAAGAATTTAGCATTTTTTTCAAGACTTTTTTCACCAAGGAGTTTAATCAAACTGGGGAAAATACTGTTTCAATTATGGTTTTTTTTTTTTTGTAGAGACAGAGTTTCACTTTATGGCCCTTGGTAGAGCGCCGTGGTGTCATAGCTCACAGCAACTTCCAACTCCTGGGCTTAGATGATTCTCTTGCTTCAGCCTCCTGAGTAGCTGGGACTACAGGCAGCCACCATAAAGCCTGGCTATTTTTTTTGTTGCAGTTTGGCCAGGGCCGGGTTTGAACCCACTACCCTCAGTATATGGGGCCAGTGCCCTGCCCATTGCGCCACAGGCATTGCCCTCAATTACGTTTTCTTTTATAGCGATAATACTCAAAGTATAACCTTTATATATTTGACTCTCAATATATCCAGTCAGGGTAAGAATCTTGGATAAAGTATATACATCCAGTAACAAGACTGAAAATATTCCTTGTGGTAGACTAATAATTAAAACCACACTCCATAAAACATTAACTCACTCAACTATAACAAAATGCAATAATCTTCACCAAAAAAATGACAATCTACACCAGGTCGAAACTTTTAAAAACCCTCAGCAGGCATTGAGGCTTTAGTGCCTCTATCTTCCTTTATCCAGACAGAGTAGCCCATGAAGAATAGAAAAACAAACTTGAGACCCATGCTCCTGGAGGTCAATGTCTGGTGGTCCCCTTTAACGTAAAAGAAAAATCCAAGCACAGTGCACTGGGCATAACCTCACTTCCTTGCTGTTGCCTAGATAGGATATCATAACTCCAGCTTTGAAAATATCCAGTTTCCAAACAATGGAAAAAAAAAACAATACATCATCCTTTGCAGCTGGATAATTCAAAATAAATTAGGAAAAAAAATAAGAAACTGGAAAATAAATCCTTATCAAAATGTATTATCCAGGCCATTAATGCTTACCTTTGGAACTCAGACGCCAAGTACTGTGCTAAGGTTTCCGTGAAATGTGCACCACCGATGTTATCATCAGTGTTTGTTGAAAGAACCCGATATATTCCACTGTTAACTTCCATGACACTGAGAGATAAGGACGTTCCTCCAAGTTTAAACACCAAGATATTGCTTCAAGAGAAAGAATAAATCACATTTTGAAGACAAGTTGAACGTTAGGAATGACTCAGTTTAATCACTTTAAGTTACAAATGAGGAAACTGAAAATCTCAGCTGAGTGATTAAGCTGCCCGTAGTCACTCAGTGATGAATTCAGTCTCAAAACCACGTCTTTGGAACCAAGTCAAAGCTCTTTTTCACTTAGTCATGTGGGCACAACTGTGCTCCTCTGAGTAACCGGAGTTCAAAACAGTAACTTTTCAAAGGAATTAAGAATCTGTGAGGACAGTGAATTTTAAGAGAATTGAATATAAAAATTCTATGTGTTAATACTATGTAAACTGCTTACTGCAATAATGTTCTACCGATAGAAAACATATACAAAACTGGCACCATTACTCTTGGATGCCAAGAGGTGAGACAATTAGAGAAAGTGAATACTGTATCTGAATTAATTTCTCTAAAGTTGTATGACCTTTGGTTCCAATAAGCTGTGTTGACGACTAAATTAGGAGTAAGTACATCTCACTGTTTCACCATCAAAAGGAGTCTCAAATCCTGATGTTGGATTCCCCCATCTCCTGTCAAGTCAAATGTATATAAAAGCACCAGCTGTTTCTAAACATGTCTAGTAATTAAAATTGGTAGCAAAATCAGCAGTGCCCTAGCTTGAGTTAGAACTTGGACAGGAGTGCAATTCCAAATCTTCCTCCAAGAAATGGACAAAATGAGGGCAACAAAGGGCAGAAAAGCTAAACCTTCCCTCCTGTTATGTCCTTTCTGTTTGTCATATGACCTTTTTTAACTATTTTAAAAACTATAGGTAAGCGTTTCAATGTCCTCCCATCCATGAAGGTTGGGCACCACTACATGTCCTAATAATCCACACTGATATAATTGCTATCATCTAAAATGTTCTGTGTAGTAAAAAATCTTAAAACTGCAAATATAGTTTCTACCTTTTTCCAGTAGGAGAGTCTTGTCCAATTCCATAAGCAAGAAGAGCTGCAGATGGTTCATGGATCAATCGCAAAACATTAAATCCAGCAGCTCCAGCTGCTTCTCTGTGAACAATTTGCTTTCAATGAATATAGTATCACAACACGTTCAATTCTACATTTTTAGAAATGCTCTGCTAAAGATTTTATGCAATAGCAAATAAGATTTCACAAGGAGAACATGAAGTCCAATGATCTTTAGAAGCAAGAAAATAGAACACAAGAAATGGGTGTAACTTATTATAAGGGTTCACTTTCTGTTTAAAACTATAATGCTCAGAGCCCACTTTCTTGACAAAGAAAACAGGATGTACTTATATAGAATAAGGAAAATAAAGCTCTCAAAAATGTCCATGCTAAAAAAAAAAAAAATGTCCATGCTAAAAAGAGAAATTCACTTTCTCTCAGCAGTTCTTTTGGGCTTTCAAAGACTTCATGCCATCAAGATACTACCACACTTTTATCACAGTGACTTTATTAATTCTACGAGGTTAGAAATAATGTCATAATTATATCTACATAGTCAACCCTGAATACAATGTGGCTTAAACAGTAATATTAGTGAGTGAAAAATAAAATGCCTATGCTTACAAACTTTAGAAAAAGAACACGACAAATTCATAAAAAATCGAAACTTTTCCAATTTCTTTAATGTAGGGTCACAGTTTTTAAAAGGAAATAAGGCAACTCTCTGCCACATAAGCAACTTCCATATTTGCCAAAGCCCTGTATAGAGCTCTACCCAGCAAAGACATGCTTGTTCACCAACGACATTTGCATAATGACCTGTAAAAACTATACGCAACTTTTTGTTCAGATATTAAGACCTAAGAGGAAGAAATAATCATAAATATTTTCTAAAATCGTATATTCTTCTATAATTCCCATACCAATTACAGGGAGACTAAGGCTTCAACTAATAAATTTAGTTTAGGAAACTAAGCTTCAACTAATACATTTAATTTTTTAATTTACCCTGGTAATTAAAAATGTTTCCCATCAAAACAGCTAAGAGGGTATAACACACATAAGTTTATGTTTCCTCGGACTTTCATAAAAGGAAATATTAATGATTATTACCTTGCTAAGCTATTTACAAATATAACTTAATTGCTTAAGACATTTTCAAATACAATCTTACCATATAGAACTACTGTGAAATTTGTATTTCCTCTAATTAAGCCAGTAAGATAAATTCCATATTCTACTTACCCAAGAGCATGTTTTTGCTTTTCTCCAAAATCAAATGGGACAGTAATAACTACATCATTTATATCTGAGCCCAAGACAGAATGTGCCGTTTCTGTATATTAAAAAAAATAAGAGTAATTCTGATCATAGAAAAAAAGTGATACTTTCTGAGGTTTATTAACTTATAACAAAAATCTTACTGAAAAAATTGCCTCATCCTGTCAATCTGCAATCTTTTTTTTTTTTTCCAAGTTTTGGCGGGGGCCACATTTGAACCCACCACCTCCAGTATATGGGGCCAGTGCCCTACTCTTTTGAGCCACAGGCACCGCCTGCAGTCTTAAATCATGCAGTAATCTTGTGGTTTTGGTGATAGCTTATAGATACAGAAGTAGATACTTTCCAAAAAGCCTGGTTCTTAGGCTTCTAAGTTTTAATCATCTTCTAAATTAGACTGGTTTCACAAAGAGTGATGCTCTCATGCAGCAATGTGAAGACACAACATCATGATAATGTTAGTCCTATACATTAAAAGGCTGCCTTCCATCCCACAAGTTTATGACATCATTCTAGAGCTGAAGTGAGCCTTATAAACAATCTACTCCCGTATTTCCCATTGTTCAACAGAATATTCTTCAGCTCAGAGCCTTGTCTGACGTGCTGATGAAATCATACCTACTTAATCTGCCTAAATTACTGTTTTAGAGTATACATCTTTGATGAGTGATCTAATATACACTATTCACCAAGTTTATTTGGCCACTGCATCTTAAGAAGTTTTGAGAATGCTAATCTGAAAATGCCCAAGCCATTTATATTACTTCTAGGGCAATTAAAGTCAGGGAAGGTAAGTCACTTAATCAAGGTCACAGCCAATTAGTGTCCAAACTAGGTCTACAGGTTAGGTCTTCCTACAAATCCGCTCAATCACTCTGCTTCTCTTGAGATCTAAAAATACCTTCAACATTTTTTAAGGCCCACTTTCAAAAGATTAAAAGTAACTGTTAGCTGTTTTGTTCAATTACCTTTCATTTTACTAAATATCAGTCGGGCAACATCTTCTGGGTTAACAAATTTTGTTTCTTCTCCAGTAGCTATTTCATATCGTAATTTCCCATTTTTTTCAATGACCTATAAAAGAAATTAATAATTGTGCTAAATAAGAAACAATTTCAATACAAATTGCAAAGTTTCAAATTAACATTCTGTGCCGTGGCCTTGGCAATTACTTTGTGTAAAAGGGAAGCATTAATAGGACCATACTCACTAAACATTTACTCTCCGTGATGTATTTCTGGGCTTGTGGGTCATCAGAACTGTCCATAAAGAAAGATAAAGACAGCTAAGTATTAAAATCAGTGCTGTAGATAGATAAGGTTTAAAGTCTGTACTTGTTAATACCTCTGGAATATTAAAATACAAACAAAAGTATTAAGCTGCATAATACTAACGTAGTCTTAAAAGGTAAAAGGTTATAGAAATGGAGTATTTACGTTGAGAAATGGAGAAGTACATTACAGTAATTCCACTAAAGTACTAATCTTTGAATTTGAAAGTAAATAGTTCTTACTTGTTCTGACATTAGTATTAACAGACGCTATGCATTTGGGGTGGCTTTTCGTATCATGATTTGTCAGATTCTTTCACACCTATGATCCTCAAGAGCCACCACTGAGATGAAAAGGACAAAAAGAGAGGCTAGCAAACCCAGGGCAAGCCACGATAGCTAAGACCATTTTCTTTCCTTAGTTTCTGAACATAAATCATCACCACAAATCAAAAGATAGAATAAAAGTATGAACGTTGCATATGGCAATGTGCAGAATCCTATAGATATACATGTATGTGGACAGATGTATAATAATGTCCCAAAGTAATAAATGTTATAGGGCAATGGAAAAATTAAAACACCACATACTATGTTGCTCAAAACAGTAATACCCACTTATGCAGACTACAAAATGTTTTCACTTCTATTACCTCACTTTATCCTCAAACATCTAAATGGGGCATGTTTGGCAGGTACTTACTTTAGATATAAACAGGTTCAGAGAACAGCAACGACTTTTAAGAGGCAGAGCCAGTACTTGAGCCCAGGTCTTCTCTATTAGGCTACTACTATTCACACTTCACCATACTGCCTCCCACTAATACTGTCAGTGGTCTGATCACACTACTTTTGTCCGCTGAGCAGGAATAAAAATCTGATCCTTGGCTTAACTTCATCTAGTAATTAAGATGAAATAGATCAGTACTCTTCCACTAAACTGTTCTTCCAAGGAGCTAGGACTATCCTACTTGGAGACCATCTTAAGCGTTCAGTAAGAAACATATGAGGACCCTAACTTGTAATGATCCCGGGGTCTAACTAGTCTCCACTAAAGGACTAATTTGGCTCACAACTCTGGAGTGTTTGCATGTTCCTCATGCTTCCTTCTCTATCACCTAAAAAACTAATTAATAGGAGAAAAGGTAAGTAGCTTACCTAAAGTCACACACAAAATGGCTGGCATCCGAATCTTCAATGCCAAGTTTAATGTTCTTTTCATTAAACCTGCTGTTCCCTTTTTCTAAACCCAATATTAACACTACATCCCAATTTTTTTTCTTTTTTTCCCCAGTATTTTAAGAGTAGGAAAGTCTGAAGTGTGCCTATAGTGAATGGTGCTATTTATATTTTAATTTCAGCATAACGCTTACTAGTTGTTTCTTTAAAGTAGAATTTAAGCCAACCAGGATCATTTATCCTATTATGTGTAGGCTATCTACTACTCACAAGAGAACTTGCCAGGAAAGAGATTTCATACAACTATTAAAAATGGCAAACTTATTTCTCTCCTGTTGTGCAAGGCTCTGCCATCTGAGAACAGCACAGGTAGCTCTGAGGGCCCTATATAGGCAAAGCCCTGGAGACTAGTTATTAGACAAGGAGAAAAAAGAGAATGCAGGCGACAAAGGAGTACAGCTGTCAACAGAAAGCAGTGGACTCGATCCAGAACTACATACAAGTAGAAACTTTATTTGTCCACACCAGGATTAGATTACTGAACATAAAAACAAAGGCAGCAGGGGTTGGTATACATAGCACCTCATTTACATCACGGTCTTTAGGAGGAAGAGTTAATCCTACCATTTATCACCTTTATCAGCAATGCCATTTTCTCTTCCTCCTCCCCTTTCTTAGGCATCCCTCTTACATTAGCAGCCTGTGGGGTCAGCACACACCGCACGCACATGCTTTGGGGTCTCCTCCCTACTCCGTTACATGACAGTGCCTCGCACGTCTGAAAGTGCTCTTACATTCAGCTGTTCCTTTGGTCCTCACAACACCCCTGTGAGGTAGGTAGAACAATTATGAGTTTCCCATTTTATAGATGAGGAACCCGAGGTACAGAATGGTGGAAAGGCTGGTCTAAGGTGCGGGTGGTAATGGTCAGGCCCTGGTGCCCCAGCAGATACCGGCTTGCCTTCTTGAACGCTGTCTCCCAGTAGCAACTTCCCTCCCTTCATCCTTTTGGCCTGTTTTTCTGTTTACTTCCTCAGGACCTTTCCCTTGAGTTTCATTCCCACGTTTAGGTCACTTTACTCGCTAGATTTTCACAATGCTACCTTCAAACTTGAACTCCACTTCCATGCTTCAGCATTTCACTCAGCTCAAAGAAATTCCTGCCTAAGTACTTTGCTACCACTAACAAGTTTATAGGTCTAACTCTTCTTTAAGTACTTCCCTGTTTTTCCAGAAAAGTCTACCTATCTACAATAGGGTTAAATCCAGTTATAACTGACCCATATCCTTCCATATAATGACTTAGGTATATATCTGTATTCATTTCAATCCCTTAATCTATGCCCTTTTAAAGGAGTAAGGAATCTGTAGGTCCGATGTGGTGCTTATAAGTTCAAGAATATATTAATAAACACTAGTGCCACAGAATGCTACCTTACAATCGTTACTAGTATTTCCAACATACACTAATATGCTGCTCTGACTGAAAGCATTACAATTAAATTCACTTCACTTTCACTTGTTTTTATTACGCTATTTAAAAGATTTTTAGAACTGGAAGGTACTAGAAAAAAAATCACCTAGTACAAATCCCTCAATTTAGAGATGAAGAAATCGAGGCATGAAAAGGGCAAGTGGCTTGCCTGATGAAACTGTGACAGAACAGGGATCCCGGGGTCTAACTAGATTCCAGTGTACTCTACCACACCAGCTGCCTAGCCTGCCATCCATTCCCGGCTCAGGTATGGTCCCACTGTTGTGTTGACCATTTCTCCACCATGTGCATTTCTAGCACTTAACTCAGCACCCAGGCAAAATGCAAACAAAACCTCTCCCAACATGCCCACTCTTTTCCCCCTAGCTTTAGACAGCAGGGAAGCTTTTTAAATCCCAAAGATTCCTATTTGTATTTCCTGAAAGCACCAATAAAACCCCTAACGGCTTTAAGTTGGCTTAATGATAACCAGTAATGACTTCCCTTCTAAAGTAAACTGGAAGTTTGGCTTATCACCTTCATCTCTTCCAAAGAAGTGGTATGTGGGGGCAGTGCATTTGTTGAGGGCTTGTGCTTTAAAGGAGCCATCTATTACAGGCAGAATTGATCCATCCACCTTTAGTGTTTCCAAAGCTGAAGGGGCAACAAAGCTGTTCTCCTCCACCATATGCCATTAAGGACATGAACTTCTGTCCACAGCACTTAGGAAAAAGTAACCTTGTTAAGTCTCTTAGAAGGGAAGTTGTGTAGTGTTTGCTCTCCCCAACATACTAGACAAAAAAACAGCAGAAAACGAAATGAGCTAAAAGCAAATTCAAGCAAACATAATTGGAATGGTTTCCACAGGTTCAAACAGTGACCAAAATTTAAAGATATAATTTGCGCATCCAAAGGGACCCAAATAATAAGGGCTGTAAAGAATTTGCTTACATTTAATCTTTTATAAAACAGCCAATATTTCACAAAGATTACCAATATGAACCATAACATACTATGGTGGCTCCCTGTTGGTTCTTAATCACATCCTTTTATTGATAGGAGACTAACAATTAGTAAAACAAAGGAGGGAAAGATGGTCTGTTGATTACTTAATAGCACCTACGTTGGAGACACAGCAGTGAAAATAATTGATAAAGATACAAATACATGTTGTACCAATACTCGTCTAATGAGCCATCGAGGGATTAAAAAAATTAAGATCTCAAACTCCATGAAGCAGTCAAGTTAAACTAGTGAAGAAAAGATTCAAGCAACGAGGTCATCATATACAGCCATATTTCTGTATCTTGTAAACGAATGTGCCTCACCCTAGCCTTACCGCAGCTAAGGTCATGTGCATTAATAACTTAAATGTGTACAGTGCTTTTAAACTTTTAAAATCTTTCACATCTATTAGCCATTGGACCCTCACAACATCCCTGTGAGGTAGGCAGGGCAGGAGTTATTATCAAGCCCATTTTACAGTTGAGGAAAATGTTGTAGAGAGGTAAACTAACTTGCCTTTCATTACAGAAAAAGCCAGGACAAACTAGCTCTCTTGGACTCAGACTCCATCCATTTTCTACTAGGCCACCCCTCACATTTCTGAAAGCTCTTGCAATTAGTGGAGAATCTTAGGGAAAGGAACTAGCAAGTATATCCCTAGTACTCTCCGTATTAATGGTTCATCCACCTTTTTTTTTCTGAGGACACAGAAAAGGAGCCAGGGTTCTAGAAGGCAAATGTTGGAACCGGACTTCTTCCAGTTTAGGAAATAGGCCCTTTTATAATCGGTTCCTAGCTTTTGGTATTCGAAATCAACCTCTGAAGCAATTTTTCAAGCCCTAGCTGAAAAGCACCAGTTGCTTCTTCCACTGCTGTCGCCAAGCGTCTGACTGCGATGACAGCATCCCTGCGGAGCTCATTGGCAGTGTCTTGCTGAGCACTGGCCTCCTCACCAATAGCAATCAGCCTGTCCAATTTCTCTTCCTCACGCTTTGAAAGTTCTCGTGCCAATCTCCTGTTCTCTGCCAACTCAGCTGCAATAGTCCTGGCCACTGACCGCCTTCTTCGCCTTGCCCACTTTGGAGGGGGCTCACTGGTCAAAGGCTTATCCCCACCAGAAACAAAGCCAACTCTGGGAGAGACTGGAGGCCGCGGTGTGGAGGCTGCACCAGGAGGGTGGCAGCTGGTGCTGGCGCAGGGACTGGGCTCCCCCGACATGCCCAGTCTGGTCATGGGGCTGCTCTGACAGGGAGCCAGTGAACCTCTGAAAAGGTTGTGGGAGCTGCTGTAGCTGGGGGTCCCTTGAGAACACCCTGAAAAACAAAGCAACAATGTTGCAAAGAGGACATTCCTGCTAAGGGAATGCTTGGAGCCAGCAGCAGTTGAGAGACAATTACAAAACCATGGTAGTTCTTGGACTGGGAAGAATTCCTTTCTCTAACGTGGGCATTTTGGTCTGTTTAATCCTACCTCCCAAACTTCCCCCTTGCCTGTCTCACTCCCTTTCCAAGTAGCTATCCAACCCACTCTGTACGTAGAAATTCCTAAATATCCTTTACAAATTATGCCAGAACTATAATAGTTTGCTTCTAAAAAGCACATCTAGGTTTAAAGAGTTCTAACGCCTTATATACTCAGGGCCACAGCTTTTTAATACTTGGCAGTTTTTTCTTATTATTAGTTTTAAAAAGGGAGGTACTGGGGGAGCAGAAGAAGGGAATATGCTCAAGAGGGCACTCTCTACACACACTGCTGTTTAGAACCAAGTGACTCCAGGACCCCAATCCTTCACATGCTTGGGAGTTACCTGCACCCGAGGATTCATCCCAGGAGTCCTCAAGGTCACTGGTTTCTCGCATCTGGTCACTGATTCTCAGTTGACAATCCTCATCTGATTCCTTAACTGTTTTTAAGAAAGGCTGATGATCAGCTGCCCGAGTCCTTTTTGCTTTCAGGGTGCTGGTTCCCTCTTCCCCTGGGCTGTCAGAGGCCACTAAGTTCTGATCACAGTGCTTGGCCCAAGCAGCATCCTCCATTAAGTTGTCTGGGTCAGTCACTATCTGATTTCGGAGAAGCTGATCCAATGTATCATAAAATGGACAGTGTGGTGGGTCGCCCATACTGGTGGCGTGGGCCACATAGGCCTTTAAATATAACGCCTTCAGAACTTTAAACTTGGAGCGGCACTGACGTTCGGTGCGGCGGAAGCCTTCCTGCTGCATTCGCTTAGACACAGCCTGATAGACATCTGCATTGTGATGCACAGTCTGGAGGCGCTGGATATACTCTGCCTCGCCTAGTATGGAGAGAAGAGTTCGTGTCTCCTGTCTGGACCACCGGATGCCCGCACTGCTACTGGCACTGGCCATAGTGGGCTGGGAAGGAAGGTTGGAAAGGTCCCTCCTGAGCAGCAAGGTGCAAATCTGAAGGTGTGGGGAAGCTCTGTGTGTTCTCAGCACATTTCCAGGAGCCAGCCGAGTCTTCCCCCTCAAGGATAACTGCTGAGAAGCCAGGTCCAAGGACTGAATTTCTGGCTGGAAGGCCACAGGGGAATGAGAGTTACAGGGAGGGTGTAAGGATAATTTTGGCAGCAAGTTAAGTGGTGCTACCTATGAGTAGGTCATAAATAGGGGTGAGGCCAAGACTGAGAAATCCCATATTGGGAGTTGGCCCATGGTGGATTCTAGACAAGGGCTTAATGGCTTGGTCTGGCTCCTCTCACAAAGGGCCAACAAGGGACTGGCTCCTCAACAAAGGGCCAATGCTTTCAAGGCTGAGACCGGGTACAGCTATGAATCTGTAAAAACTGCCATTGTCTAGTGAGTAGACCAGAGGGAAAATAACACGAACCATGAGGCAGTTAACTCTGGGGAAAGCAGCAGAGAGACCATACTGTAAGAATAATCTGAAAGGTGCTCACGAGTTATTGACCTTGACCTAAGTAGCATGCTGTGGCTGTTACCCAAGTGACTGTCACTATTGTTACTCCTTTTCTAAAAGGTAACTTTTAGGGCTAGAGAAGTGGGCTTAAGTTGTTCTGCTAACATAAAACTTTCTGCACAACATGACAAAGGACACTCACATCACTACTCTAAACATCTGCCCCCAAATAGCAGCATAAAACAAAAACATATTGCTATGGAAATGTTCTGTATCTGGACTATATCAACATCAGCATCTTGGTTGTAGTATTACAGTTTGCAGGATGTAACCACTGGGAAGTAAGTCCAGTAACACACCAGATCTCTCTGTATTATTTCTTACAGCAACATGTAAAACTATAATTATCTCAGAATACAAGTTTAATTTAAGAACAGACACACTGTTGGCTACTCAATGATTCCAGCTTCCTTTTGTCTACACTCCAGACTTTATGATTTAAAAATATTTGACTTTTTTTTTAGACAAAGTCTCACTTTGATGCCCAGCCTGGAGTGCACTGTGATCATAGCTCACTGTAGCCCCATACTCCTGGGCTCGAGTGATCTTCCTGCCCTAGCCTCCCAAGTACTTGGGATACAGGCATGTGTCTTGCCTACTAACTTATTTTTAATGTGCTTAGTACTAAGTTTTGTTAACAGGTAAAAGGATATGGGATGTTTATTAGTACAAAATACTAAATTCTCTCTAAAATACTAGTTTTTGGCTTAGAACATAAACATCCTAACAAAAAAAGTTAATATCAAGCTCAACTTAACCTAGGTAACAAATGATAAAAATATCTGTATGTATCAAAGTAACAAATATTAATCTATGATCTTCAAATCTGAAAATTAACACAAAGAAATTTCTATTCAAATTTCTCAAAGTAGGAAAGAAAGAAAACTGGGGCTGAAGGTTAAGAGAACTGAACTGAAATCTTACCTAGTTCACGCTTCCCAGCTAATTTAGAAATGCCACCCTTCCCTGTGCCTTGATTTTCTCATCTATAAATGGGAAGAGAGTATTGCTGTCCTACCAATTTTACAGGGATGTTGAGAAGATTAAATAAAGTAATAGATGTGAAAGCACTTTGAAAATTTAAAAACATTGTCAACAGGATTACTACTGTAGTGAAAATGAAAACCCTTAATTACTATAATCTATAATTTGAGGAGACAGAAGTCTGGGGAGGCAAGCCTCTTTAATCTTCTAATTAAAGTTACAGCAGATGATTAACCTGATTCTTACATAAGATGTTAATTAAGCTGTTTCTCTAATGATTAAGTCTGTAAGCCAACTGGAGAAGTTAGTTCCCAGAAAGTGTCACCAAGAGCTCCTAAGGAAAATCAATAGCATCTACACAAAATTATAACCAACTGTAACAGACTTTGCAAAATTCAACAACAGCACAAAGAACTCCTAAAATTCTCACAAAATCTTTTCCTTTCCCTCAATTAAAAAAATAAAAAGAAAGTGAAAAGTCCAAATTACCACCTATGAATGACACAAATCACCAAAATTAAATTAACGTTGGCATTTATCAGTATTAACAGACCCGTCAGCAAGAAACGTCTGAGTGAATTCCATCCTTTGGAAGATCCAACAATAATAATCAAAAGACAGCCTGCTGGGGTACTCTTTGAAATGACTTAGTCATAAAAAGCAACCAAAAACCTCCCCAAACTATAGTGTTTCCAAATTTCATTTCACATTATCCTTAGAATTAATGAACGTGTTTTTATTACCATATTTAAAAGAATCATTTTAATCCATACCTTCTGCCAAGGATCTGCTTTACTTTCATTACTGTATTTGAAATATTTCTTATTCTACTTTGTTTTGCTGCCAGTCCAACAATCTGAAAAAGAGCAATGTATTACAATGCACGTAATGTTTAACTATTTCAAAGTATACAAATAAGAATAATACAGTACCTCTTCGTTGTCTGAGTAAGCAACAACCGCCGGAGTAACTCTGTCGCCTGCATCATTTGCAACCACACCAGCCCGGCCATCCTAAAGAGAAAAAGGCACAACGAACGATATTATTTTAAAATTAAATATACAGCCTCATTACACATATTCTGACACATGCACGCCAGTGTTACTTTACCATTGATGTGTAGAGAAAAACGGCTATATCGATATCTTAAAAGTTGTAGATTTAATTATTGTTATTTGCTTTCTAGTTTTTTGCAGCAGGTGTGCATTCCCTGAGGAATGGCCTCATTTTTTTCTGACTGCCCTGCAGAGTCTACATAACAACAACTTCTCTCTACCTAATAATAATAAGCCCATTATTCCATCACCCTTCTACATCCTGCTCTTCCTTCTCCCACAATTGTATCTTTCTTCCCCTTTCTACAAATAAAGTAGCATTAATCCCTTTGGTTTTTCTTTACAAATTCACTGGACATTTAAATGAGGGACTAGTAGCAGCGGAGTTCTTTATTACTGTCCCTTCCAACTTCCCATGATAACCTCTCTCACTGCAGAAAGGCCTAGTCCGGTGAGCATGCTCAGTCAACCGGCTTTACAGCCAGACACGCTTGGCAGGATCAAGAGCTCCAGTCCTAGACTGTAGCCACCCCGATTCTCTAGGTCCTAGAGTTTAGGCCCAGTTCAGAGAGTCCTTCGGCCCACACGTCCCTGAGACCACCATCATTTGGCTATCTTGAGGTCACTACGTCCCCAGGATCGCCGGCCCGCAGGAATCCTGAGGCCTGGACGTCTGAGAGGCTCCTCCAGGCACCCCAAGGCCAGACGTCCCTGGGATTCTGTGGGCATCCTCGCAGCCCAGACGTCCTCTGGACCCCCCACCCCCGGACATCAAGTGGCCCAGCAGTCCCCAAAACCTCTCCGAGTATCCTGAGGCCCAGTAGTCCCCGGGTTTCCTGCAGCCCCTACAATCCCCGGGACCCCCTCTGGGCATCCTGTGGCCCCATCCCCGGCACCCCCTCCAGGTTTCCTGCGGCACTTACAATCCCCAGGATTCCCTCCGGGCATCCTGCGGCCCTACCGTCCCCAACACTTCTGAGCATCTTGAGGCCTTGCCGTCTCCGGGAACCCTCTGGACATCCTGAGGCCCTGTTGTCTCCGGACTCCTCCGGGCATCCTGCCTCCACCACGTCCCCCGAACCCCGCGTGCCCGCGGTCCCAAGCCTCCGTCAGGAAGCTGCGGCGGATGAGGCTGGATCTGCTCTGCCCTTCGCCTTAACATGTCCCCGCAGCAATACCACTCTGCGCGACGTTCCCAAACCCGCGACACGCCATCCTCAAACCTGTAGATGACCCCGCGCGCAGAGAACCGGGTGGCCGACACGAAGCTCGTAACCTAGCGCCCCCGTCCTCACCTTGTAGACGGCCACACAGGCTGATGTGCAGCCCAGGTGAACTCCGATGGCCGCCATGAGGCGGCAGGGACGGCGGCAGCGGCAACTAGGGGTCCCGCAACCGCAACAGCGACCAAACGCCGGACGGCCCCAGTAGGCAACGCGGAGACTTCACGTTGCCTCCCGCCCACTGCGTCCGGTCCACCGCGTCGGCCTCCGCGTCTCCGCCAATCAGCGTGAAGATCCCGCCTTTCTCCAAGAGCAGTGGGCGAATGGCTTCAGTGCGTCTCTGCGCGCTCCGCGGGAGCCGCGCCGCGCGTGTGATAGTACGCACGCGCCAGCCCGGGAGGGGAGAGGAAGAGTCGCCTTAACTCTGCCCCTTCCGTGGCCCCTTCGTGAGAACCAATAGAAGCTCTCGGTTGAACCGCGTCATTTGTCCTAGCAACTGAGGGCAGAGTCTTTTCCTCTCAGAGGAGTAGCAACCCCGCAGCGACAGCTACGTTGCAGGCGGTGGGCGCGGGCGGCTGAGGCGCTCAGAGTTGTGCGGGCCCAGCATGAGGTGCGCTGGCCCAGTTGCAGTGGTGGCCTTTTGTGCCGGCCTCTTGGTCTCTAACCCGGTGCCCGTGCTGAGCCAGGAGGCCGGGGGGCAGCCGAGGGCAGACTGCGAAGGTGAGCAGTGTGAGACCTGCTTGCATGGCGGCGGCACGTTGCGGCAGCGCGCAGCGCAGCTGTTGTCTGCTTTGGCTGCTCCCGGCCCTCTCTATATAAATAACATCTCACCCAGGAAATGCAGACCCTGTGCCTAATTTCACATCGCCCAAGCCTAGACAAAAAAGCTGGAGTCGGGCCCGGTGACACCTCGAAGCCACATTCTGGTTTTGCTGTGACTATTAAACTGCCGCAATAGAAGCTGAGGGGTTACGATTTGGATTAGATTTTGTGCATACGCTGCTAGATTCGGCTGACCCTGGCGCCAAACTGCTGCTTCTAACCGGCGAGACTTGCCTCTCCTTGAACAGAAGACGTCTTTCAAGTCCCAGCTCGTTTATGACTCTCAAAAGAAAAATAAAACATGACACGGAGTTGGGGTGGCTTACGTCAGAGGACATAGCAAACATTTGTAAAGCTGCTTTACAAAGGAGGACATTATTAACTCCTTAGGAGAGGAAAAGGAAAGAACCATTCCTTTTCTTGTTTTTCCCAGTGTCTCAGCTCTGGGCCACAGGCAGAACACGTGGGTCTGTGTCTTCACCGAGCCCACTAGCTCTGGGGCTGTTGTTCTTGCAAAATCAGCATACTTCACTTTAGAGCGCTGTTTGGGGAAAAGAAGATAAATAGCAGCTATGTTTGCCCTTTGCTTCTGGACTACTGCAGCACTCTATCTTTCCTTGAAAATAGTTTATTGTCCCCTAACCTTGAGAATTTATCCCTAGTGAACAGGAAATTGTAGCCTCATGATATACAGTATGTTGAATGAATGGGTGAGTATAGCCTTACGATAAGTCTTAGTAATTGGGAGTCTAGCTTTCTAACAGCCCTGCAATAATTAAACCTTTTCCTCCAGAAATTTTAAATAGCTACATAATACGGTAGAACCTCCATAACGGACCACCTCCCTACATTGACCACCTCCTTAAGTTGACCTAATTTTCATAGACCAGACATGCACCACATGTACGTATAAGTAGAGTAGGCCTAGTTCCTTAATGTTGACCACTTCCGTGTGTTGACCAGCTTGTTACAGTCCCTTGGGTGGTCAACTTATAGATGTTCTACTGTATTTTAAACTTGTTCAGCTAAGTTATGATTTGGCTTAAAGATACCATACAATTGTATCCTATACAATTCAGGTCAAATTTGTGAGGTGTAGATTGAAGGAGTCATCAGTAATTTAGTTTCTGGAGCTTCTATCTAGAAGTTTCAGAAGAGACAGCATCTTGATGAACTCGATGTAAAGCTTATGCCATCTTTCCTAAATTTATTACAGTATGTTGTGATTATTAACTTGCATGTCTGAAATAACCTGTATTTATATTTCATTTGTTAGGTAAAGAGCCTGTATAATCACTGGGGAAGGAGACACTTGGGTTTTTTTTTTTCTCGCAGTTTTTGGCCAGGTCTGGGTTTGAACCCACCACCTCCAGCATATGGGGCCGTGTCCTACTCCTTTGAGTCACAGGAGCCGCCCAGGAAATACTAATTTTGAGACAAAGAGAATTAGATTCTAGATATGGCTCTATTACTGTTTATGAGCCTTTCTTAAGTTTCTCCTCAACGTGTAAGATTAAATGCTGTAGGATATATATTCTAGAGCAAAAGTAAAAAAGGGATGGTTTGTGAGCCACCTTGGAACTATTTGTGTGTTAAGTTTACAAAGTATTTTGAAAAAAAAAAACCATTAAGTTAATCAGCTACATTTTAAAATTGGGAGATTTCATATAAAAATTCAGATTTCTTGGCTTTTTTTTTGAAAAACCAGATGACCCAGCAAGACAGGCACATATGGCCATGTAGTAGGAATTGGCTTTTCCTGTTCTTTTTATTTTATTTCATTTCATTTATTTATTTTTTGGAGACAGTCTTGCTTTGTTGCCCTGGGTAGAGAGCCATGAAATCATAGTTCACAGCAACTTCAAACCCTTGGGCACAAGCTATCCTTTTGCCTTAACTGCTCGAGTACCTGGGACTACAGGTGCCTGCCACAACCTCCAGCTAGTTTTTAGAGACAGGTTCTCCAACTTGCTCAGGCTAGTCTTGAACTCCTAAATTCAGGCAGTACACCTGCTTGGCCTCCCACAGTGCTAGGATTACAGGCATGAGCTACTGTGCCCAGCTTCCTGTTCTATTTATAAAGAACATGTATACCCCAGGTGTTGAGTTTTTTTTTTAAATTTAGACTCTATAATTATTTAACTCATTCATTTTCCTTGCCTGATACCTGTGGATATGTAAGTTTGTGAGCCCTTACACATTACCTGTGTAAGGTAATGTGAGGCTTACTGGAAAAATGTAAATGTTTCTAGGTCTCTTTAAAAGGATTATATTGTTATGGCACTATTTAAAAAACTTAAACTTGAGATAATTATAGATTGCCAAATATCACAAAGCACTCCCCTTGGGAAGCTATGAACCAGTGCTAGCAACTACTCCACCCTTCAAAGCACCTTTTCTAGGATGAGTTCGTGAACTTTATGGTCAGACCTCTTAGGATGACAGCTCTAATGGCCATTCCTGAAAAAGAGCTCCCAAGTTACTTTGAAGGATGTACTAGGTTCTGGCATCAGGGCATAGATTGCCAAGAAGAGTACTTTGAAGGTGACCGTAGTGATATTCAGTCATGAGGTAGGGAGCACTTTTTCTAGGCTGAATTCATGTAATTACTCCTAATCTGAGTGATGTGGAAAACCACAAGGAGGTTTTGCTCAGTCAGTAGCACCATCTGACCTTAGTTTTGAAAGAATCCTGCTTGGCGGCACCTGTGGCTCAAAGGAGTAGGGCGCCAGCCCCATATGCCAGGGGTGGTAGGTTCAAACCCAGCCCCAGCCAGAAACAGCAATAAATAAATAAATAAAAGAATCCTGCTGGCCTGGCTGAGGAATACTGCTCATAAACAGACTTAGAGTTGTTTTGTCTTGAGTGAATTTGCCAGTCAGTGTATAGGTAAGAGTTGTGGGGGTGGGGGTGGAGGGGACAGTCAAGCCCAGGATTTGCTTTAAGTGTGGGGAGCTTTGTCTACTAAAAGACTCTTCTTTTTAATCTGATTCCCAAAAGTTCATTCCCTCAGAATAAAGGGGAACATGCTCTATACCTAACCCATTTAGGTGGATAAGGAAATTTGCCTGGACACCAAGCAGGGTGGAAAAAAGAAAAAAAAAATACATCTCTGAGGGATTGTAACCATAAAATGTCCCTCACTTGTATTCTCAGCCAAAATTCACATCAAGGGTCCAAAAACTTCAAACTATCGATAAGTTTAAAACAGGGCTAGTAGCCCCTTAAACCCCAGTGTACAGACACAAATCCTTTCTGGGCATAAGGCACCTTCATCTTAGGCCTCAAAAAATCTTCCCAATTAAGTCTCAAGCTTATTAAACATGACAACATAAGCAAGGAAATTAGGTACCATGGGCAACACTAGAAACAACAGCAAATAGAAACATACTCCTAAGACTTTAGATATTGGAATTAACAGACACGGATCATAAAACAATTATGTTTAAAGGCATAAAAGACATGTTAAAAAAATAACTGCAGGAAGTAAGAAATGACCTGGAAGATTTGAAAAAGAACTAAAAAGAGCTCGTGGAATAAAAACATAGTAAAAATTTGAAATTTAATGAGTGGATTTAATAGTAGAATGTAGAGAGCTGATGAAGGGGTGGGTGAACCAGAACCTTACTCCTTAAAGCATCATCCTTGTACCTGCAGCAATTCAAATGGAAATTGGCTGGAGTCATTAGCCAACACTTTTAATTCCAGCATTTGGGGAGGCCAGGGTAGAAGGATTGAAGCCAGGAGCTCCAGATCAGCCTGGGCAACATGGCGAGATCCCATCTCTTAAAAAAAAAAAATTAGCTGAGTATGGTGGCACATGCCTGTAGCTATTTGGGAACCTGAGGCAGGAGAATTGCTTGAGCCTACAGTTTGAGGCTACAGTGAGCTCTGATGAAACCACTAGAATCTAGTCCAGGTAACAACACATGAGAACTTTTCTCCAAAAAAAAAAAAAAAACAGAAGAAGTATTGTTAGTATCTAATTAGGTGTACTCCCCCAAAACTTTTATAAACGTTTCTTGGTTTTTATTTGCTTTTGGTTTTTCATAAACATGTTTTGGGGTCAGTTTGTATATATGCATGCTTTAAATAAGAAAAGAAACTGGATTTTATAAAATACTTACATATCTTGAGATTACCATATAATACATTATATCAATAGCTTTTCTGATTTTAAGCTATTGTCACATCAGCTCTAATGCTTACTTAATTATGATTTTTTTAACAAGGCCCTTCTTTTTTCTAGCAGATTTTTAATTACTGCTTCAATTTAGGTTATGTTTAGCTTTTTATTTCTATTTGAGTCTGTTTTTGTTTGTTAGGATTTTTAGGATATTTTCCACATTACCTGTTTTTTTCATTTATTAAAACATAATGTTTATAGTGCTTTCTTACAATTTTCCAAGTCTTTGCCTCCCCTTTTTATTTAGAGATGGGGTTCTGCCTCCTTTTTATTAACAGTTTTGTAATAACTTTTTAAAAATCAAATGTCACATGTACCTATACATTTAAAATATAAATTTTTTTTCTGGGTCTATTTGGAAAATGTTAGGACCCTCTCCTTTGCTTCCTTGGGCAGCTACTTCCAATTATTTTAGTTGTTTCATGTGATACACTCTTCACTAAACCTAAACCAATTGCTTAAAATGCTGTTTCTTGATTTTCCGTTTTTAGATGTTTATTACCTTTCTACTATGGAAATTGAAGCCTTAGCTCTATTATGTCCACTCCCGTACACCTCCTCCATAGCAAGTTCCCATGTATCTATATCATGATTTTTGATAAAAATAAATTTCAGTGTCATCAGGTGTATCTCACCCAAAGACAAGTTGTTCAGTGCACCAAGATTTAATCTTTCATGACTATCTTCTTGGTGCCATCTCTTCCACTGGCTCTGGACATAGGGGCTGAATACAATTGTTCAAATAGGGGCTTCACTGAAGGGTCATGATGATGGACTGTGAAGGCATATGGAAACTACCAGAAGCTTTATTCACGATAACCATTCAGGTTTTACTCCGTGCTTAAAACTAAGCTATCTCAAGATCACATCCTTTAGAAAGCAATATTTTCTTTTAAGGTTAACTTAATTTTGTAGCAGAATTTTCATGTTAGGTGGAACTTGATTCCAGAGGTCGATTGATTAATTGATTTAATAAGCTTTTGTTAAGTAGCAACAGGCCTGAAACCATTCTTAGCGTTTGAATCCATTGTCATGGTGCATTGACCCATGCCTACTTTTTTATGTGGGGAATGGGTCATAAACACAGGTATGGTGGTGGTTAAGTTGTGCATACCGACGTATCTCTGTGTTCCTTCTAGTATGTAAAGAATTCTTGAACCGATTCTACAGCTCCTTAATAGACAGAGGAGTTAACTTTTCACTGGACACCATAGAGAAAGAATTGATCAGCTTTTGCTTGGATGCCAAAGGAAAAGAAAACCGCCTGGTATGCTAAATTTTCACCTGCCGTTTTTCCGTGTGTTTGAATAAAACAATTTCATTTTTCATCTTGTACTTAATGTCCTTCTCCGTCGTTGTAGATTTCAGCATGCAGAAATCTATTTTCCAGTGAAATGTAGTCTTAGTATTTTCATCCAGAATGTATCTGGTTTCCTTGTATTTTCCGAGTATACCATGGGCAACCATTTCTACATTTTCTGAACTGAAATTATAGAACTGAATTCCTGATGAGAATTTGTCATCCTGAGTTAAGAGTGGGCAGAATTTCCATTTTCACCGAGATAATGAGTCAAATCTATCCAAACATTCTTAGTATTTATGCATAACTAATAATCCATTTCTGTTTTGTTATTGTGCAATTTATATGGTGTTTCCTGGGTATACACGTAGGGCTTGTTTCAATGTACAGTTCTACACCACTTAAGACAATTTCAGGCCCATCCCTTTTTGCCTAAAATCATGTTGTTGAATTTGTCAATTAAATCTGCATTGTTGACTGCTTACCATGGGCGCATTGGGAAACTTACATCATTTCTTTGTAACATTAAGTTTTATATCTTTAAATGGAAAATTCTTACGTCAGGAAGTTTGAAAAGCAGTATTATATGATGGAAAAGAGCCCAAATGGTGGATTTTATAATTCTGTCCCTCTGTTAGCCAGATGACCTTCAGTGGGCTTGGGTAGAAATTGGGAATAATAATAGCACTCACGTCACAGGATCGTTGTGTGATGTAAATAAGTTAATACCTTGAAAACACTGAGAGCTGCACCTGGCACAGAGAAAACAGTAAGTGTGGCTGTCCTACTTGTCTCTTGACACCACATCAACAGCAGGGTGCTGCTAATTGGCATGATCACCAGAACAGAATCACCTGTTTCCTGGTAGCTTCATCCCCAGGGGTTCAAATTTAAAAACGGGACCATAACTAGGTTAACCTCTTTCTCACTTCCCCATAGCTTTGTTTTGTTGCCGTGTTCATTTTCTGGGATGCTAACTCCTCTTCTTTTTCCTTCAGTGCTATTATCTAGGAGCCACAAAGGACGCAGCCACGAAAATCCTAAGTGAGGTCACACGTCCAATGAGTGTGCACATGCCTGCCGTGAAGATCTGTGAGAAGCTGAAGAAGATGGACAGCCAGATCTGTGAGCTGAAATATGGTACGCCAGAGGCTGGGGTTCTTCCCGGGACGTCCAGTGGCTTGCCAAACCTCCTCACTCAGGGCCACAGTTTCTGAAGAGTCAGTGTTAGAGGAAGAATTCTCCACTCACCAGTTGGGTTGCTGGGCTGATGAATGGTGCCTAACGCCATTGAGTTTCTTTGAGGAAAGAAATGAACAGTAGTACTGACATCACCAGCCTTAGGTCAACGCTGCCAACCCCAAACTACAAATTTGAAATTCATAACATAATAAGGCAAGGAAAGTTTCAAAATATAAAGAGAGCAGCTACTCTGGGTGATTGAGCTCTTGGTAACCTAATAAGACAAAGGTTGTGTCTATTCAGAGATGATGCAAGGCCTGCAAAGTTTGAAGTATGATTGTATCTTTCTTCCTCACATCTACCATTCGGTCAACTTTAAATTTTAGGAAATAGGTTATTCACATGAAATCGGGTTTCGCCTGATGAATAGTTTATCGGAAGGTGCCTAAAATGAAGAGCAAGGAAAGGAAGGAGATGTTCTATTTAAAACATTATCCTTGGCCTTGTAAATTTCAGATGGCTGGAACTATTCTTATGCTGAGGGTTCATATCTGGGCCAGACTTTGGGATAGATGGAGGAGGTGTGATAACAGGATGGGGAATTCCTCCCTCAGCCTGTCCTTGACACCTAAAATTCTACCAGGAGACACTCATTTAAATAACCTAAAAAAAATAAATAAATAACCTAAGTAATTAGCATGCAGCTCTTAAGTTTTCATAGTCTTATTTGCCAACACAGCTGTGTAATAAACCTGTGCATCATCGCTACATAGCTAGCTTTAAATAGGTGTTAAGGTTGAACTTACCTAAGACAATCTATTTCTCAATTTGCCAAGCGCAAGACCTAACTCCCAGGGTGATTACTAGGGGTAGTTATCTTTTTATTGGCTTCAAAAGTAATGAAGCAGAGGCAGAAATCACTGAGTCCACATAAACAACATTCACAAAAGGGACAAACCTATGCAGATTTACTCATTCCACAAATTTATTTTGAATGACTTCTCCTATATACAAGGGATCTGAACAGGGCTTCTTAATAGAAAACTGATCAGTTATGAAGAAGCAATGAATCCTTAATGTTTTGGCAGCACAGGCCACTAGAGGCCCTTGGGGAGCTGTGAACTAGTTTTAATTTTTGTATTTTTTTTTTTTTTTTTTTTTAGTTTTAGGACATCAGAGAGGGTTTCCCCCTTTTAAAATTAGTGCCAGATGCCAAGTTCTCTAGAACTCAAGCAACAGATACTTGCACAGAAGAATTTCTCTCCTTCAGCTTCTTGACTAGATCAATGGTTTTAAATTATCCCTAGCTATTTATTGCCAGGAAAGATGATACTGAATAAGGGGCCTTTGTGCTGTGGGATGTTCATAATTTGGGCTGTAAAAGTTTCTGCGTTTAAAGGTATTCTGTTGTCAGCCATGAAATGAACACATCAGGTAAGTATAAAGTTGGAGTATGTTTTCCATTAGGAAGGGGTCATTTGGTTTTTGACCTGAAAGGTAGTTTTTGTTTGCTTGCTTTGTTATTTAAAAGGATGAGGAATCACTATAAAAATGTAAGGGTTCTTTGGAGTATTGTGTATAGCTGAGCCTCCAAATTAAAAAAAGGCTTTAACATCTAACCTTTGAATGAGAACACACTTAATTAGAAATTTTTGACAAATCACTTGACAACTATTACATTTTGAATGTCTTTAAAGCTATGCTCTATTACTTGGGGGGTAAAAGGGAGAGTTTTGGGCGGTACCTGTGGCTTAAAGGAGTAGGGCGCTGGCCCCATTTGCCATGCTGGAGGTGGTGGGTTCAAACCCAGCCCTGGCCAAAAACAGCAAAAAAAAAAAAAAAAAAAGGGAGAGTTTTTAAAGGGAAGTCAAGTTGAGAAAGTCCTGGGCTGCTACTAGTGGTTTAATAAGTAAACTTAAATGTTGCATTTATGTTCAAAACAAACAACAGGGAGGCGGTCAAGGGGCAAAAGAAGACTTTGCTTTGAAAGAGAAGTTTAACCCTTTCTGATAGGTAAATTATTATTAGTAGTATATTATAGATGAGCTTTTTTTTTTCTATATTGGGCTTGGCAATGGAGAGGTAGCCAAGTTCTTGATATTTTCTGCACATAATCTGTGAACAAGGAAACAGTAGTGTTGCTAGTGGAGTTAGATGTTGATTACAAGTATTATTGGCAAGAATTGTAAGAGCCTGGTTGGCTGGCAGCGAAGCGCTAGCATTGGAAGAGTGGGGTACACCACAGAGGGCGGTAAATAAATGCTTGATAATTTAGTATATTCTACCAGGAAAGGTGAGTTTAAACAGAGATCCAAAACAATGAAGGGTCAATGAGAATGCTTTGTTCACATGTTTGGGTTACTTTACATTTTTCTTTAAAACCTGATAGTGCTTTCTAACCTGTTTGCTCATCTTGCTTTAAGGAAAACGTATCTTTGTAAAAAAGTGAACCAGAGCTTGCTGGCTAATAAGCCCATCCCAAAGGCACTGACTGCCTTTTATGGCTTTCTTTCTTATTACCTTGTTTTGATGCAAGGACGATCTCTTGGACAGAAAGTCAGATAAAAACACAAATTATCCCAATAGCTTTGTAGATAGCTCTTTGTATATAGCTTCCTATTTGTCCCTCAGTACCGAGGGGGTGCTGCTCTAGGACGGCACTTGGATACTGAAATCCTTCCCACATCCTCTCATCTACTTTAACTCACTTCTGAATTTCTTAGAACACCTGTGAAGTGTAAATGCTATGTAAATAGTTGTTATACTATTCTATTTTTATTTCTATATTTTGAAATTGTTGTATTGTTATTTTTATTTATTTCCTGGATCCTTCTTGGGGGAAACTTTCTTCTAAAATATTTTTTTCAGAATATTAGGGGGTACACTTACTTTCCTACTTTGTTTCTGTATAGATTGAGTTAAAGTTGTAAGGGTGCCCTTCACCAGAGAGTGTGCGCTGTGCCCCGAGGGTGTGAATTTGCCCACCCCTTCCTCTGTCTTCCCCCCAATTTTATTTTCAATGAGATTTACTCCCACGTGTGCAGTTAAGTGTTGGTTAATTAGTTCCAATTTAGTATCGAGTACATGGGTTTGTTTCTCCATTCTTGTGTGGTTTCCAGTTCCATCCAGGTTGGCACAAAAGATAAAAGATTGCCATTTTTTTAATGGCCAAGTACTCCATACTATGCATATATCACATTTTATTAATTTCACATCAGTGCTTATCTGAGTCCCCCCGATGTGGAACTCATGGATACGACACCTGTTGATACAAAACCTGCAGATACAAAACCCTATGACATGACGAACCATCGTGGTCCGTTTTCCTTACGTATGTCTTGGTGTCCATGGAAAATGGAATTTTTTTACTCTGATTTGGATAATCAGGTATTCAGCACCAAGATGAGCGACCTACGTGTAAGCGTTCCAGGGAGGGTATTTTGAGTTTATTTTATTTTTGAGACAGTCTCACTTTGTCCCTCATAGTAGACTGCCATGGCGTCACAACTCACAGCAACCTCAAATTCTTGGGCTTAAGCCATTCTCTTGCCTCAGTTTCCCGAGTAGCTGGGACTACAGGTGCCTGCCACAACGTCCAGCTATTTCTTTTTTCCTTTTGAGATGAGGTCTTGCTCCGGCTCAGGCTGGTCTCGAACCCGTGAGCTCCGGTGATCTACTACCTTGGCCTCCCAGAGTGCTGGATTCCAGGCATGAGCCACGGCTCCCGGCCTTGTTTTGTTTTTTTAATTGTGCCTCTCCTTTTTGGCATTTAGAGAAGAGATTGGACTTGGCAGCAGTTGACCTGCGGAAGATGAGAGTGGCAGAGCTGAAGCAGATTCTCAGTCGCTGGGGGGAAGAGTGCAGAGCCTGTGCAGAGAAAACCGACTACATGGATCTGATCAGAGAACTGGCCCCCAAGCACACGGCCACGCACCCCAAAACGGAACTCTAACCTGGAACCGGGCACGCCAGGACTTGTGATTAGAGGAAAGAAATGTCTAGGAAACGGACATGTTCAGTAATGACAACCAGGAACTGTGCTGTATTTGGTCTCATGCTTTTTATGTCAGTATTATACCTCAGAATTTTGTTACTTTGCGCGTTTATGAGTAAAACTACTAATAGTACTGATACCTTACTTTGGCAGCACTCCAAACCCTACAAGTACCTTTCTCCTGCTTTTCTTGGAAGGCTTGTGCAAATTATCATTACCTGTCTCCTAAAACTGGGAAAAATGAACTGCTGAAAATTGATGAAGTCAGTTGGTTCCAAGAGGGAGGAGGATGCACAAAGGTGCCTGTCTGCTTGCGATTTTTATTTTATTTAATTAATTTATTTTTTTGAGACAGAGTCTCAGGCTGTCACCCTGGGTAGAGTGCCATGGAGTCACAGCTCACAGCAACTCAAACTCTTAGACTTAAGTGATTCTCTTGCCTCAGCCTCCCAAGTATCTGGGACTACAGGCACCTACTGCAACGCCCTGCTATTTTTTTGATGTTGTTGTCATTGTTATCCTAGCCGGCCCGAGCTGGATTTGAACCTGCCAACCTCGGTGTATGTGGCCAGTGCCCTAACACTGAGCTACGGGCGCCTAGCCTGCTCACGATTGATTTTTAAACGTATTTGACTAGGACAAAAGAAATAGATTCCCTCATCTAACCTACAATTTTAACCTCCAATAATTACCTAACATAATCAAAACATTTCTTTAAAATGTAAAGTTTTTATTTTCATCTGCAAATCACTCAACATTTTCGCTCTCTTTGAGATCAGAAATGGCTGGGCAGGACTAAGGGAAATAGTATGACCCATTTGAAGGAAACCTTGAAGTGAATAGAACCAGAATCTGCCTAAGTATACCCAATATTTTGGCAGATTGTAGCCACACTTGTATTCTAATTAAACCAAAGTCAAGGTCTTTTTCATTCTTTGGGGTCACATATTAAACTTTTGAGAGATGATTAAAGCCTATTGAGAACACCTGCAGACAACATTTTTTTTTATGTTTCTTAATGTTATTTTATCAGCTGTAAAATTGTAAAATCTGACCAGGCATGGTAGCTCATGGCTGTAATCTCCTAGCACTCTGGAAGGCGGAGGCAGGTGGATCACTTTAGCTCAGGAGTTTGAGACTAGCCTGAACAAAAGTGACCCTGACTCTTCTAAAACTAGAAAAAGTAGCGGGACACAGCATGCCTGTAGTCCAGCTACTCAGGGAAGCTGAGACCAGAGGATCACTGGAGTCCAGGAGTTTGAAGTTGCTATGAGCTATGACACCACAGCACTCTACCCAGGGCGACAGAGTGAGATTAAAAATAAAATTAAAATTAAAAAATAAAAATTGTGAAATCATTTTTGGTTCTATTCTGTGGCCTTGTAGGGTAGAAACCCAAGGTAGAAGTGGTTGCCTCTGCATGGTAGGTGGTGGGGAGAAAGACTGTAAATTTCTTTGGAGCTTTCTGGAGTGATTGAAAGGTCCTACATTTTGATTTGGGTTGTGATTACATGGGCAAATGTGATGTTTAAACTCATCTGGTCAGATGTGAGCATTTTATTGTATATAAATTTTCTGAAAAAACTGCTGTGGACAAATTATGAAAATTAACTATAAGTAATTGATTCCAAACACCCTGTTCATTCGAAGAATTGCGTTTCTGCCTGGGAGTCCTTTTGGGGAGTGGAAGAGAGATTTTCCAGCCTGAACATATACACTGAAGGCATCATTTTCACTTTGAAATGGATTTTCAGCTGGACAGTTGGGACGTAACCACACTTGTCAGAGAATTCATAAATCCTAAGGAGAAATGCCCATGTTTATATGTAACTGAAAAATGAGAATAAAAAATGTGTGGTGTAATGAATGGCCAACATTGATTTCGTTTCTGGATTTTAGCAGTTTGATGGTGGTGTGTAAAACACCTGCTTTATTTTGAATTATATTTTTTAAAAGTCCGAAGTTACTTTCTGAAAAACTCCTAACTTTTATATTTGTATTACTTACTCTTTGCGTTTTGAACCTATCAAGAAATGTGTTGTTTGAAAATAGTATGTTGGATATCTGATCTAAAATTCGGTCATATTTCTGTGTCATTTTTTCAGGTTGAAAATCTAGGTAATAGGAACTTCTTGAACTGTACATCCAAATCACCCAGAAATCTTGTTGAAATGTGAGTTCTGATTTGGTGGGTCTGGACTAAGGCTTCAGATTTATTTTTCTTTTCTCTTATTTTTTTTTTTTTTGAGACAGATTCTTACTCTGTCATCCTCTGTAGAGTGCCATGGCATCATAGCTCACAGAAACCTCAAACTCTTGGGCTCATGTGATCCTCTTGCCTCTGCCTTCTGAGTACCTGGGACTACAGGCATCTGTTACAACACCTGGCTATTTTGTTGGAGATGGGGTCTTGCTCTTGCTCAGTCTAGTCTTGAACTCCTGAGCTCAAGCAATACACCAGCCTTGGCCTCTCAGAGTGCTAGGATTACAGGTGTGAGCCACCATGCCTGGCCCTTGCATTTCTTTTCCTTATTTAATTATTTTTTTTTTTTAGTTTTTTGGCTAGGGCTGGGTTTGAACCCCCCACCTCCGGCAGCTGGCGCCCTATTCCTTTGAGCCACAAGCTCTGCCTAATTTTTTTTTTTTTTTGAGACAAGGTTTCACTCTATTACCCACAATAGAGTGCAGTGGCATCATCATAGCTCACAGCAACCTCAAACTCCTGGGCTCAAGCCATCCTTCCGCCTCAGCATCCTATGTAGCTGTGACTCTAGGTACCTGCCACCACACCTAGCTAATTTATCTATTTTTTGTAGAGACATGGTCTTGCAGATGTTGCTCAGGCTGGTCTCAAACCCTTGGCCTCAAGTGATCCTCCCGCCTTGGACTTCCAAAGTGCTGGAATTATAGGTGTGAGCAACCACTTTGATCTGATTCTGCATTTCCTTTCTTTTTGTTAAATTTCAGATGAGTATAAGGGTATCAGTGATTAGGTTACATTATTTGTGTTTGCGAGGTGAAGTCCAAGTTGTAGTTGAGTCCTTCGCCTAGTAGGTGTGCTAGTACCCCTATACTGTGCCCATTATGTGAAAGTTTACCAACCACCCTTCTTGAATTTGTGTTTTTCTTTCCTGTGGGGGTGTGTTAGTTCATCTACTGGTTTCATATTAGTATTGAGTACATTGGATGCTTGCTTTTCCATTCTGGTGACACTTAGAAGGATGTTTTCCAAATCCAACCAGGTAAACACAAAAGGTATAAAGTCTCCATTTTTCTCTATAGTTGAATAGTATTTCATAGTATATGTATACCACAGTTCATCCATTCATAAATTGATGGGCATTTGGGCTATTTCTACATCTAACACAACCTGTTTAGAAAGAAGTAAGGAGACTCCTCAAAGAACTAAAAGTAGACCTTCCATTAGATCAGACAATCTCATTACTAGGTATCTACTCAGAAGAAAAAAAAAATCATTTTACCAGAAGGAGAATTGCACTAGAATGTTTATCACAGCTCAGTTCATAATCTCCAAGATCTGATTCTGTGTTTTCTTCTTTTTTTCTTTGAGACAGAGTCTTACTTTGTCACCTTTGGTAGAGTGCCCTGGCGTCATCACAGCTCACGGCAACCTCAAACTTTTGGGCTCAAGTGATCCTCTTGCATCAGCAACCCCAGTAGCTACAGGCCCCTGCCACAATGCCTGGCTATTTTTTTTTCTGGTTGTAGTTGTCATTGTTGTTTGGCAGACCCTGGCTGGGTTTGAACCCACCAGTTCACGTGTATGTGGCTGGTGCCCTAGGCCCTGAGCTACAGGTGCCAAGGCATGTTTGGGATAACGTGTGTGCCTCTGTTTTTGTTGTGATAACTTATGCACTGCTCTCAATTAGTTATGTTCCTGACAGCAATAACAGTGACAACACCCCCCATATACCCACCCATACACACACACACACACACAAGTCCAGAGTTAATATGGCAGCTCCACAGTTTATAGCGACTCACTCCAGTCTTTTTGGTTCACATCCAGGTGGTAGGTTCCATTTTTAACGCAAGGTCCATAGATTTTTAACGCAAGGTGCATAGATTTTTAACTCCTGGCTCTGTGGCCCTCAACTTTGCTCTGTATCAAAGATACCTGGACAATGTTTAAAACTCACTT
>CAUYTI010125917.1:0-14986 GCA_963575145.1 Galago senegalensis
ATACACCTAAGGTGGTGGGTTCAAATCCAGCCCAGGCCCACCAAACAACGATGGCTGCAACCAAAAAATAGCCGGGCATTGTGGTGGGTGCCTGTGGTCCCAGCTACTTGAGAGGCGGAGGCAGGAAACTCGCTTGAGCCCAGGAGTTGGAGGTTGCTGTGAGCTGTGATACCACAGCACTCTACTCAGGGGTACAGCTTGGGGCTCTGTCTCAAAAAAAAAAAACTGTCTTGGGGTGGCACCTGTGGCTCAGTGGGTAGGGCGCTGGCCCCATATACCAAGGGTGGTGGGTTCAAACCCAGCCCCAGCCAAACTGCAACAAAAAAGTAGCCAGGTGGGTGGCGGGCACCTGTAGTCTCAGACTCTTGGGAGGCTGAGGCTAGAGAATCGCTTAAGCCCAGGAGTCTGAGGTTGCTGTGAGCTGTGCTGTGACAGCACTCTACCCAGTGCAACAGCTTGAGTCTCTGTCTCAAAAATAATAATAATAATAAGAGCCAGGCATTGTGGCATGTGCCTGTAGTCCTAGCTACCAGGAAGGCTGAGGCAAGAGGATTGCTTAAGCCCAAGAGTTTGAGGTTGCTGTGAGCTATGAAGCCATAGCACTCTATGGCAACAGAGTGAGACTCACCCTCAAAAAACAAAACAAAACTGTAATCCTAGCACTCTGGGAGGTGGAGGCAAGTGGTTTGCTTGAACTCTCTAGTTTGAGACCAACCTGAGCAACAGCAAGACCTTCTTTCTAAAAAACAGCCAGGCGTGGGCAGCTATAGTCCCAGCTACTCAGGAGGCTGAGCCAAGAGGATCACTTGAGTCGGAGAGTTTGAGGTGCTGTGTCAGAGCACTGTGTCCTGGACAACAAAGCAAGACTCTGTCTCAAAAAATAAAAAAGAGGCTTGGCGCCTATATCTCAAGTGGCTAAGGCGCCAGCCACATCCACCAGAGCTGGCAGGTTCAAATCCAACCTGGGCCTGCCAAACAATGACAACTACAACCAAAAAATAGCCAGGCGTTGTCCCAGCTACTTGGGAGGCTGAGGCAAGAGAATTGCTTAAGCCCAGGAGTTGGAGGTTGCTATGAGCTATACACCATGGTACTCTACCCAGGGCAGCTTGAGGCTCTGTCTCAAAACAAACAAACAAAAAAAGAGATAGAGAAATTATAGTAACACAGTTTCCCCTCTTGCATCCAAAGTTGCTGTGATGCATCCCAATAATACTATGAACATAACATAGAGAAGACAGAAATGACTGCCCTAAGTTCAAAATTGACACACACACTGGCATGGTGGCTCATGCCTATAATCTTAACACTCTAAAAGGCCAACCCAAGAGGATCACTTGAGGTCAGGAGTTTGAGGCCAACCTGAGTAAGAGGGAGACCCCCACCTCTATTAAAACTAGAAAAATTAGTGGGGTATGGTGATGTGCACCTATGGTTCCACTACTTGAGAGGCTGAGGCAGGAGGATCACTTGAACCCAAGAGTTTGAGGTTACTGTGAGCCAGGCTGAGGCCATGGCACTCTAGCCTGGGAGAAAGGGCAAGACCCTGTCTTAAGGAAAAAAGACATACAAAAGGTGAACATGTAGCATTGACCTACTATGTGATAAGGTGTTAGGAGAATGCACAAAACTATTGTAGAAAGCTTCACAAAGGTAATACTTTAGTCAAGACTTCAGAGTGGGAGATTGCCAGGTCTGATTAAAGATAGCTACAAATTCTTTACCACTGAGCAGTGAAGTCCCAGTCACTTCCTCCTGCATCTGAGCTGGCCTTAGTGACTTGCTTAACAAATATCATGTGGCAGAAGTGATATTCTAGAAAAGATTAGGTCATAAGGCTTACAGCACCTTGCTGGGATTCTCAGAACACTCTGAAGAACACTCTCCCATGTACGTCCACCTCTCTGAGGCTGTCATGCTGAGGGGGATACAGGTACCCTGGTTGACAGTCCCAGCTGAGGCCAGCTTTCCCTTATCCTTGCCTACTTGACAAATGACTCTCCTTTAGACTGTCTAGGGCAGGCCATCTGCCAGTTGACCTCTTTTCTTTCTTTCTTTTTTTCTTTTAGAGATATGTTGCCCTAGGTAGAGTGCCATGGTGTCACAGCTCATAGCAACCTCCAACTCCTGGGCTTATGGGATTCTCTTGCTTCAGCCTCCCAAGTAGCTGGGACTACAGGTACCCGCCACAACACCTGGCTGTTTTTTTACTGGGGCTGGGTTTGAACCCACTACCCTCGGTATATGGGGCCAGCGCCCTACTTACTGAGTCACGGGCACCGTCCCAAATGACTTCTTTTCGTTACCAGCAGAAGAGGCTTGGTGCCTGTGGCTCAAGTGGCTAAGGCACCAGCCACATTCACCTAAGGTGGCAGGTTTGAACCCAGCCCAGGCTTGCCAAACAACGGCTGCAACCAAAAAATAGCTAGGCGTTGTGGTGGACACCTGTGGTCCCAGCTATTTGGGAGGCGGAGGCAGGAGACTCGCTTAAGCCCAGGAGTTAGAGGTTGCTGTGAGCTGTGATGCTACAGCACTCTACCCAGGGGGATAGCTCGAGCCTCTGTCTCAAAAAAAAAAAAAAAACCCAACAGAAGAATCATCCAGCTGAGCCTTGCCCCAATGCCTGCCCCGCAGTCATGAGATTTAAGAAAGACGGTTTCTGTTATAGGTTTCTTTCTACCTATAGTTATGTAGCAATACACTAATTTGTCCAATTCTGCCTTTACTATACTTTCCATGTCTTTCTCCATCTACAATCCCCAAACTCCAAATCCTACATAACCTTCTTCTTGAAGGCTTCTCCTTTCCAGCAACAGGGCACTTTTGCCTTCTCTGAACTTATATACTTTTACCTTTCTAATAATGTATAACTAGGATAGTGGCAATGGCCTATTTGTTTGGAAAAGTACTAATTTCCACCTATCATCTCAATTTTTGTGTTTTGTTTTTTTTTTGAGAGGGAGTATCACTTTGTTGTTCTTAGCAGAGTGCCGTAGCATTATAACTCATAGCAACCTCAAACTTTTTTTTTGTAGTTTTTGGCTGGGGCTGGGTTTGAACCCGCCACTTCTGGTATATGGGCTGACGCCCTACTCCTTGAACCACAGGTGCCACCCAACAACCTTAAACTCTTGGGCTCAAGTGATCCTCTTGCCTACACCTCCCAAGTAGCTGGGACTACAGGCACCAGTCACATGCACAACTATTTTAAGAGACGGTCTCGCTCTTGCTCAGGCTGGTCTGAAACTCATGAGCTCAAGCAATCCCCCCAAGTTGGCCTCCCAGAGTGCAAGGATTATAGGCGTGAACCACAGGGCCTAGCTCTATCGTCTCACTTTTTTTGTTTTTTCCCAGTTTTTGGCTGGGGCCAGGTTTTTGAACCTGCCGTCTGCAGTATATAGGACTGGCACCCTACTCCTTGAGCCACAGGCGCTGCCCTATCATCTCAATTATTAAAAGTGCCCCTTTCACTCTTGACAGTTTCTCATTTTAATAATCAATAAATCATACCATCATGCTGTGCTTAATTTTGAACCTCATTTTACTTATTTTTTTTAGAGACAGTGTCTCATTTAATCACCCTCCGTAGAGTGCTATGGCATCACAGCTCACAGCAACCTCCAACTCCTGGGCTTAGGTGATTGTCTTGCCTCAGCCTCCCCTGTAGCTGGGACTACAGGTGCCCACCACAATGCCCGGCTATTTTTTGTTGTTGCAGTTTGGCTGGGGCTGGGTTTGAACCTGCCACCCTCTGTATATGGGGCTGGCACCGTCCCCACTGAGCCATAGGTGTTACCCGATTTACCTCATTTTAGATAAGGTTACTTGAAAGCAAGTATTGTGCCTCTCCTTCAATAAATATCCACTGAGCACCTACAATATGCCACATGTTACAGAACATGCGTCATTATACTCCCCTGTGCTTTGGGTAATAGAGGCTGTTAGACCACATTATCGAAATGACTGGGCTGGTTTGAGGAGCAGTGAGAATGCAGACACAATTGTTACTTTCATGTTGGTTGTTGAACCAGTTCATAGGCAGCACAAAAGATACACACAGGGTTAAGAATGCAGGATGTCAGGATGAATAAGACCACTGCAGCCTCTCTTTTCCTGATAGAGACACACAGGTCAGGACCTGTGCAGATGAAGAAACCCACCAGGACAGTGGAGCTCAGACACTTGGCATACTCTTTTAGGCTAGAGGGGGAGAGGAAGAAAATGCTTATGTCAGTTTGTACCCAGGTTGGAAATCCAATTTCTTTTTTTTTTTTTTTTTTGGAGACAGAGCCTCAAGCTGTCCCCCTGGGTAGAATGCCATGGCATCACAACTCATAGCAACCTCCAACTCCTGGGCTCAAGCAAGTCTCCTGCTTCTGCCTCCCAAGTAGCTGGGACCACAGGCACCCACCACAACGCCCCGGCTATTTTTTTTGGTTGGGGCCTTCATTGTTGTTTGGCAGGCCCGGGCTGGATTCAAACCCGCCACCTTAGGTGTATGTGGCTGGTACCTTAGCCACTTGAGCCACAGCCAAGCCGGAAATCCAATTTCTTACCCCACAAATATATAACCTACACATCCAGTATTTTTCTTTCATTGGCATTGGGCCTACTTAAAAAGCTGGTACCACAATCGGCCATGGCCAACCAGAAAGATTTTCAGGGGCAGGTGCTGTGGCTCTTGCCTGTAATCCTAGTACTCTGGGATACTGAATTCAAGGAGGATCCCTTAAACTCAGGAGTTTGAGACCAGCCTAAGCCACACAGTAAGACTCCATCTCTACTAAAAATAGTAAAAAAAAAAACTAGCTGGGCATTGTAGTGGGTGCCCATAGTCATAGCTACTTAGGAAGCTGAGGCCATGGAGCTTGCCCACTCACATCTGGGCAAGAGACAGACTCCCCACCCCCACTCCTGCCCAAAGGAATAATTTAAGTAGCCTACTTAACTGGTATGGGCTAATTAAGGGAAATAAGGTGCTAAAACCCCAAATGATTTCTAGGCTATTCTTCCAACTCAACCATTAATTTGTTAAATCTTTCTTTTTTACCAGCGGTTCTCAACTTGTGGGTCGCATGACCTTTTCTAACAATGAAAATACATTGTAGCATTAGGAAGGTTGAGAACCATTGTTTTATACCACTGGTCTTTATTTGTAAAGAAAAATCTCTTCCTGGCATGGTGGTACATGCCTGTAGTCCCAGCTACTCAGGAGGCTGAGGTGGGAGGATTGCTTGAGGTCAAGAGTTCCAAGGCCAGCTTGGACATCATACTGAGACCCCAAACTCTTAAAAAACAAACAAAAACAAAAAACTGGTACCAATTAAGTTAATAACAAATTTTGTGATTTTATTTCCAAGTTTTTGGAAGTTTTCAGAAAAAATAAAATGACAAGAATGCATACAGATATTGACATTATTCAATGACATATAAAACCCTTGGCAGAGAAAGAGACTTTTGCTTATTGGAGTCCACCTCCTTTGGAAAGCAGAAATCTCTTCTAAGCTGTCCCTCACACATTTAACCAGCTTCCTCAAGTCTTTCCCAAATTTGATATACATTATCTCATAAAAATAATATAAACCATTTTTAATAAAACAAAAGAAAAAGAATAAAATAAAGGAGGCAGGCCTCCTGTGTTACATGCTTTTAGAGAAAGGTCATCTCCTGGAAGCAGCTTTGCAATACACAGACCACAGTACTGGCTTCAAAAAATCTATACATATTCTGTGCACCTGCATTGTTTAATGAGAAAGAGCTATCATCAGCTTCCTCTTCATAAAAATGAACAAGCTATATCCCTTCAAGTACATTAACCTAATTGTACTTCACATAGTTTTATACTTGCTTTTATATTTGGGATGAAGGTAGACAGGGAAAAAAATAAACTAACACATGGGTGCTGGCCACATACACCAAGGCTGGTGGGTTCGAGCCTGGGCCCAGCCTGCTGAACAACAATAACAACTGCAACCCAAAAATAGCCGGACATTGTGGTGGGTGCGTGTAGTTACAGCTACTCGGGAGGCTGAGGCAAGAAAATTGCTTGAGCCCAAGAGTTTGACGTTGCTGTGAGCTGTGATGCCACAGTACCCTACCGAGGGCGACATAGTGAGACTCTATCTTTAAAAGAAAAAAAGAAAGAAAAGAAAACTTTAAAATACTGTGAGATATGATCAAATGAAAAATCAATCCTGGGTGACACAACAAATTTCTGATTTATGTAGTAAAAATTTCCACTATCAGAAGATCCTGATCAGAATAAAGCAGTATGTAAAACTGGAACAGAAAGTGAATGTGACAGGTTCACTTCAGAGGGTCTAAAGTCCAGCTGCAGCCCCCAAGTCTCTAGGTTCCTAACGGAGTGTGACCAGCTCTTCTGAAGAGGTAGGGTGGATGGCAACCGTGTTGTCAAAGTCGGCCTTTGTTGCTCCCATTTTCACTGCAACAGCAAAACCCTGCAACATTTCATCACATCCAATTCCCTGCATATGGATTCCGACCACCTGGGGGAAAAAAAAAGAGAAAAACTTTTTTTTTTTTGAGACAGTCTCAATCTATCACCCTGGGTAGAGTGCCTTGCTGTCATAGCTCACAGCAACCTCCAACTCTTGGGCTCAAGCTATTCTCTTGCCTCAGCCTCCCTGGTAGGACCATAGGCACCTGCCACAATGCCTGGCTATTAGTTTTAGAGACAGGGTCTGGCTTTTGCTCAGGCTGATCTTGAACTCCTGAGCTCAAGCAATCTACCCACCTTGGCCTCCCAGAGTATTAGGATTACAGGTGTGAGCCACCTCACCCGGCCTCATTATTTTACTATTTTTTCTTTTTCATAACCACTTTTCCTAAGATTTTAATCACCAGATGGTGGGTATCCTTCCTGCTTTTGCTCTCTACTCAATCTCCAAGACTGACACTCAGAAGGGGCTCAGTCCACATGTGCTGGTTTGGCTAAGTTAATGATCATCAAGAAGGCATTGTTTCAAATCACATTCCCTCTGTTGGCTCGGCGCCTGTGGCTCAAGTGGCTAAGGCGCCAGCCACATACACCTAAGGTGGCAGGTTCGAATCCAGCCTGGGTCCGCCAAACAACAATGATGGCTGCAACCAAAAAAAAAAAAAAATAATAGCCGGGCGTTGTGGCAGGCACCTGTGGTCCCAGCTACTTGGGAGGCGGAGGCAGGAGACTCGCTTGAGCCCAGGAGTTGGAGGTTGCTGTGAGCTGTGATGGAACGGCACTCTACCCAGGGGGACAGCTTGAGGCTCTGTCTCAAAAAAAGAACTCTGTTAATGTTTCCCTTGAACAAATACTTTTAGGGTAACTATTCCATTGGAAAGCAAGGTTAGAGAATATAAGTTAGCCACAAAAATAACTTGTTTAAAAACAAATCAAGCATATATTAATGGCTGGGCACTATGGCTCACACCTGTAATCCTCACACCCTGGAAGACCGAGACCACCAGATTGCTTGAGTTCAGGAGTTTGAGACCAGCCTGAGCAAGAGTGAGACACTCTGTCTACTAAAAAAAGAAAGAAAAAACAAAACAAGAAAAATTAGCTGGGGCTCTGCACCCCGTAGTACAGTGGTTATGGCGCCAGCCACATACACCAAGGGTGGCAGGTTTGAACCCGGCCCGAGCCAGGTAAACAATAATGACAACTGAAACAAACAAACAAAAAAAATAGCTGGGCATGTGGCAGGTGCCTGTAATCCCAGCTACTTGGGAGGGTGAGGCAAGTGAATTGCTTAAGCCCAAGAGTTTGAGGTTGCTGTGAAGCCACAGCACTCTACCCAGGGTAACAGCTTGAGACTCTGTCTCCAAAAAAAAAAAAAAAGAAAAGAAAAATTAGCTGGGTATTGTGCAAGCACCTGTAGTCCCACCTACTTGGGAAGCTGGGGCATGAGGATTTCCAGAGCTCAAGAGTTGGGAGGTTGCTGTGAGCTATGATAACACCACACTAATCCCAGGGCAACGGAGTGAGACTCTGCCTCCAAATTAAAAACATACAAACAAAAATCCATTCAAATGTAAATCAAAAATACTTTACACCTACTGGGATGATTATTAATTACAAAGACAAGACAATAACAAGTTTTGGCCAGGGTATGGAAGAAATGGAACCCTCATATGTTGCTGGGGAAACAGAAAATGATGTAGCCACCAAAAATGGTTTGGGAGTTCCTGAAAAAACTCACACCAGAAATAGGTCATCCCAGAAAACTTTTTTGAAGAAACCTCTGCTGCTTCTTCACTGATCTATTATGTTCAATTTAAATTGATCTCACATTAAACTCTTTGACTTCACTAGTTAGTATTTCTAGTTTCAGCTCGGTGCCCTAGCTCAGTGAGTAGGGCACCAGCCACATATACGGAGGCTGGAGGGTTCCAGACCAGCCCAGGCCTGCTAAACAATAACTGCAACCAAAAAACTAGCCAGGCATTGTGGCGGATTCCTGTAGTCCCAGCTACTTGGGAGACTGAGGAAAGAGAATCACTTAAGCCCAAGAGTTGGAGGTTGCTGTGAGCTGTGAAGCCATTGCACTCTACTGAAGGCGACATAGTAATACTGTCTCAAAACAAAAATAAAAACAACTCAGTATTTCTAAGCGATTCTCTTGCCTCAGCCTCCTGAGTAGCTGGGACTACTGGGGCCCACCACAATGCCCAGCTATTTTTAGAGATGAAGTCTCAATCTGGCTCAGGGTGATTTCAAACTGGGAAGCTCAGGCAATCCATGACCTTGGTCTTGGTGTGCTAGGATTACAGGTGTGAGCCACCACGCCTTGTGCACTAAGTTTCCTATATATTCTGCCTTATTGGTCAACCATGGCAAACTTTTGGTGGTTCTGATGTTTCTCCCTTATTTTAGAATGTTTTTCTTTTTTTGTAGAAATGGGGTGTTGCTTTTGCTCAGGCTGGTCTCAAACATCTGGCCTCAAGCAATCCTCTTGCCTTGGCCTCCCATAGTACTATGATTGCAGGTATGAGCCTCTGTGCCTAGTCCCTCCCTTATTTTTAAAAAAAGGAGTGGAATCTTCTTTCTTTTTTTTGGAGACAGAGTCTCACTTTGTTGCACTTGGTAGACTGCCATGGTGTCACAGCTCACAGCTGTGACCTCAAACTCTTGGACTTAAGTGATTCTCTTGCCTCAGCTCCTGAGTAGCTGGGACTATAGGTGCCCGCCACAACGCCCACCTATTTTTAGAGATAAGGTCTTGATCTTGGCTCGGTGCCTATAGCTCAAATGGCTAAAGCGCCAGCCACACCAGAGCTGGCAGGTTCGAATCCAACCTGGGCCAGCCAAACAACAATGACAACTACAATAAAAAAAATAGCCAGGCATTGTGGTGGGCGCCTGTAGTCCCAGCTACTTGGGAGGCTGAGGCAAGAGAATTGCTTAAGCCCAGGAATTAGAAGTTGCCATGAACTGTGTTGCCACGCCACTGTGCCCAGAGCGACAGCTTGCTGCTCTGTCTCCAAAAAAAGAAAGTCTCAATCTGGTTCAGGCCGGTTTCGAACTGGTAAACTCAGGCAATCCACCTGCCTCAGTCTCCCAGAGTGCTAGGATTACCAGTGTGAGCCATCTCACCTGGCAGAAACTTCTTTCTAAATGAGATATTATGAAGAATCCCAAAATATATATGAGACACATAACAGTGTAACTGTCCCACTTAATCAGAAAGCCTAACAACCTTTTCCCCTTCCCCTCACGCACACCGACATACCACCATCCCTGTCAACTTGGCAGAGCACTGTTGGGCTTACTGGATCTTTCTATACCTTTTCCTCTTTGTTGGCACAGACCATTTTCATCACACATTTTGTTTTCCTTTTGGTAACTGCGTGATACATTGGAGTAAAGGAGGTTGAATAGGTCTTCACATTTTCTTTTCCATACTTATGAACGGCCTCATCTATAACACACATAAAGAAAGCATCTATAAGAAAACTAAACAGTTATACTGAGTTGTCAAAGGAAAGATGGCTGGAAATAACTCCAATCAAATCATGAGGAAACAAACATCAAACACTGCTAAGATGAGGAACCTTCTATAAAATAAATGCCAACGCAAAAAAGACAAAAGGCAGGCTGAGGAATTTTTGTCTTTAGATTAAAGGAGCCCGGGTGGCGCCTGTGGCTCAAAAAGGTAGGGCACCGGCCCCATATGCCGGAGGTGGCAGGTTCAAACCCAGCCCTGGCCCCCACCCCCAAAAAATTAGATTAAAGGAGCCCAAACAATTATGAAAATTAAATCCAATACATTATTCTAGACTTGGAAAAATAGTATTAAAAATGATATTTTTTGGCTCAGTACCTGTAGCACAGTGGTTACGGTGCCAGCCACATACACCAAAGGTGGTGGGTTTGAGCCCGGGCAGGGGCCAGCTAACCAACAATGACAACTTCAACAAAAAACAGCCAGGCATTGTGCTGGGTGCTTGTGGTCCCAGATGCTTGGGAGGCTGAGGCAAGAGAATCGCTTGAGCCCAAGAGTTTGAGGTTGCTGTTAGCTGTGACACCACAGCACTCTACTGAGGGTAACATAGTGAGACTCTGTCTCAAAAAAAAAAGAAAAAAAATTTTTTTTTTTTGCAGTTTTTGGCCGGGGCTGGGTTTGAACTCACCACTTCCCGTATATGGGGCAGGCACCCTACTCCTTTGAGCCACAAGTGCTGTCCCCAAAAATAATATTTTGAGACAACTGGCAAATTTTACATAAGGTTTAGGGTTTAGATGATATTGCGTTGATTAAAATTGTTTCATTTTTAAAGCTCCACTGTATTTATGTAAAAGAACAGCCTTGTTCTTAGAAAGTACATACTGGGCTTGGCGCCTGTGGCTCAAGTGGCTAAGGTGCCAGCCATATACACCTAAGGTGGTGGGTTCGAATCCAGCCCGGGCCGGCCAAACAACAATGATGGCTGCAACCAAAAAACAGCCAGGTGTTGTGGCGGGTGCCTGTGGTCCCAGCTACTTGGGAGGCTGAGGCAGGAGACTCGCTTGAGCCCAGGAGTTGGAGGTTGCTCTGAGCTGTGATGCCACGGCACTCTACCCAGGGGGACAGCTTGAGGCTCTGTCTCAAAAAAAAAAAGAAAGTACATACTGAACACATATACAGAATGAGGAAATTGATTAAAGAAAGACGTTAAGGATATACAGAAGTCTTCTGTACTACATCTTTTTTTTTGGAGATAGAGTCTATCTCTAACACCTAGGCCACAGTGTGGTGGCATTGTCATAGTTCACTATAACTTCTAACTCTTTTGAGCTCAAGTGATCCTTCTGCCTCTGCCTCCTAAGTAGCTAGAACTATGGTTGTGGGCCACCATGCCTGAGCTGCAACATTTCTTTAAATTTGACATTAGTTCAAATAAAAAAGCTGAAGAAAGGCTTGGTGCCCGTAGCTCAGTGGTCAGGGCACCAGCATATGCACAAACCCAGCCTGGGCTAGCTAAACAACAACAACAATAAAAATAGCAGGGTGTTGGCTCATCGCCTGTGGCTCAAGTGGCTAAGGCACCAGCCACATACACCCAGGGTGGGGGGGTTCAAATCCAGCCCTGGTCCGCCAAACAATGACAGCTGCAACCATAAATAAAATAGCCGGGCATTGTGGCGGGCGCCTGTGGTCCCAGCTACTCAGGAGGTGGAGGCAGGATACTCTCTTGAGCCCAGGAATTGGAGGTTGCTGTGAGCTGTGATACCACAGCACTCTACCCAAAGGGGCAGCTTGAGGCTCCTGTCTTAAAAAAAAACAAAAATAGCAGGGCATTGCGGTGGGTGCCTGTAGTCCCAGCTACTTGGGAGGCTGAGGCAAGAGAATCACTTGAGCCCAAGATTTTGAGGTTGCTGTGAGCTATGATGCCACAGCACTCTCCCAAAGGCAACATAGCGAGACTAAAGAAAGATCAAAGAGAAAGGGTGGTGTTAGGGAAAGGCACTGTACTCTCAAAGTATCAGTAGTTATAGAGGAAATGGAACTGTGATAAGAGACTGAGCAAAAACGAGTGTAACTTGCGGCTGAGACAGATTTAATCAGCTGACAGAGACCTAATTCAAAGTTGGGAGTGGAAAGAAGGAAACCATAAATGACCTTCATTTTTTAAAATACTTACCTTCTGTGAGTCCCACTGTGCCAATAGGAGGATGACTGAAGACCACAGTTGGGATGTTGTCATAGTCTAATTTGGAATCTTCTTTACATTCAAAAAGTCGATGGGCAAGTTTTCGGCCAGCAGCTATTGCAACTATGAGGACATTTTAAAATTAGTGTTTACCTTAGTATTAAATAGAATTGTTCTAGTCACCATTTATCCACCTGGTGTAACGCACTAATTCTGACAAAGTTTTACATAAGTGTTCATCATAATACCTAGTTCAATGTAATAAAGACACATCAATATTCTAGTTAACAAGTCAAAATCATTGGTTTGTGTCAGTCCTGTGTGAAACAAATGATACTAGTTTTGAGCATCTCCAGTTCTACTTTATAGCCCTATTCATTTTGCTTAAGCCCAAGAGTTTGAGGTTACTATGAGCTGTGATGCCAGGACACTCTACCCAGGGTGACGTAGTGAGACAAAAAAAAAAAATTAAAAAAAAAAAACACAACTTTTTTTTTTTTTTCTGGAAGAGACAGTCTCACTTTATCGCCCTTGGTTGAGTGCCATGATGTCACAGCTCACAACAACCTCCAACTCCTGGGCTCAGGCACTTCTCTTGCCTCAGCCTCCCAGGTAGCTGGGACTCTAGGCACCCGCCACAACACCTGGCTATTTTTTTGTTGCAGTTTGGCCTGGGCCGGGTTTGAACTTGCCACCCTTGGTATATGGGGCTAGCACCCTACCCACTGAGCCACAGGCGCTGCCCCAAGAAAGTAGGTTTTAATTGTTCTTGCCACAAAACCATCAAGTATATGAGGTCCATTCATTACCTTGATTTAGCCATTGCCTGGTATATACACATTTTAAAACATCATGTTGGGCTCAGTGCTTGTAGCTCAAGCAGCTAGGGCACCAGCCACATACACTGGAGCTACCAAGTTCGAATCCAGCCCAGGCCCACCAAATAACAATGACAACCACAACCAAAAAATAGCCGGGCGTTCTGGCAGGTGCCTATAAGTCCCAGCTATTTGGGAGGCTGAGGCAAAGGAATCACTGAAGCCTAAGAGTTTGAGGTTGTTGTGAGCTGTAATGCCACTACACTCTACCGAGGGCACCACAGTGAAATTCTGTCTCAAAAAAAAAAAAAAATCATGTCGCATACCATAAATGTATAAAACTTTTATTTTGTTTTCTTTTTTCTTTTTTTTTTTTGAGACGGAGCCTCAAGCTATCTCCCTGGGTAGTGTCATGGCATCACGCTCACAGCAACCTCCAACTCCTGGGCTCAAGCGAGTCTCCTGCCTCAGCCTTCCAAGTAGCTGGGACTACAGGCACCCGCCACAACGCCTGGCTACTTTTTGGTTGCAGCCACCATTGTTGTTTGGCAGGCCCAGGCTGGGGATCCGAACCCGCCACCTTAGGTGTTATGTGGCTGGCGCCTTAGCCGCTTGAGCCACAGGCGCCGAGCCTTGTTTTATTTTTTCTAGAATTAAAAGCAGGAGCTCAGGGGTTCATTGCCCATCATGGGATTCCGGCAATGGCCTTATTTAATTTTTTAAAAAAAATTTTTTTTAAAGAGGGAACTTATTTTTTTTAAAGAGTCTAACTCTGGTGCCAGCAACTTGCACCTAAGGTGGTGGGTTCGAATCCCCAGCCCGGTCCGCCAAACAACAATGACGGCTGCAACCAAAAAATAGCTGGGCGTTGTGGCAGGTGCCTGTAATCCCAGCTACTTGGGAGGTTGAGGCAGGAGACTTGCTTGAGCCCAGGAGTTGGAAGTTGCTGTGAGCTGTGATGCCAGAGCACTCTACCCAGGGGGACAGCTTGAGGCCCGTCTCAAAAAAAAAAGAAAGAATCTAACTCTGTTGCCCCAGACTAGCGTGCTATGGTGTCATAGCTCACAGCAACCTCAATTTCCTGGGCTCAAGTGATCCTCATGCCTCAGCCTCCTGAGTAGCTGGTACTACAGGTGCCTGCACAATGCCTGACTAATCTACTTTTTTTTTTTTAGACTATGTCACCCTTCGGAGAGTGCCGTGGCATTATAGCTCATAGCAACCTCAAACTCTTGGGCTTAAGCGATTCTCTTGCCTCAGCCTTCCAAGTAGCTGAGACTACAGGTACCTGCCACAACGCCCGGCCATTTTTTTGTTGCAGTTGTTTAGCTGGCCTGGGTTGGGTTCGAACCTGCCATCTTGGTGTATGTGGCTGGTGCCGTAACCACTGTGCTACAGGCGCCAAGCCCTAATCTATTTGTTTTTTTTTTTTTTGAGACGGAGCCTCAAGCTATCCCCCTGGGTAGAGTGCCGTGCCATTACAGCTCACAGCAACCTCCAACTCCTGGGCTCAAGCGAGTCTCTTGCTTCTGCCTCCCAAGTAGCTGGGACCACAGGCACCCGCCACAACGCCCGGCTATTTTTTGGTTGCAGGCGTCATTGTTGTTTGGCGGGTCTGGGCTGGGGATTCGAACCCGCCACCTTAGGTGTACGTGGCTGGCGCCTTAGCTGGTTGAGCTATAGGTGCCGAGCCTATTTGTTTTTTTTAATACAATCTGCGTATCATTCTTGCTCAGGCTGGTGTTGAACTCCTGGGTTCAAGCATCCTGACCACCTAAAGGAGCTAAAAGGCTTTGGTTGTATGATTTGGTAGGTTTCTACCCTGAGGTAAGATCCTGGGAGACATTCTGGGAAGGCTGGTGAAGGCCTCAGGGGTACAGTTTGAAAGCAGATGGAGTGGCTCGGCGCCTATAGCTCAACCAGCTAAGGCGCCAGCCACGTACACCTAAGGTGGCGGGTTCGAATCCCCAGCCCGGACCCGCCAAACAACAATGACGGCTGCAACCAAAAAATGGCCGGGCATTGTGGCGGGCGCCTGT
>CAUYTI010125918.1:0-14262 GCA_963575145.1 Galago senegalensis
CCCCTGGGTAGAGTGCCATGGCATCACGCTCACAACAACCTCCAACTCCTGGGCTCAAGCGAGTCTCCTGCCTCAGCCTCCCAAGTAGCTGGGACTACAGGCGCCTGCCACAATGCCTGGCCATTTTTTTGGTTGCAGCCATCATTGTTGTTTGGCGGGCCCGGGCTGGGGATTCGAACCCACCACCTTAGGTGTATGTGGCTGGCGCCTTAGCCGCTTGAGCGACAGGCACTGAGCCGAATTTTTTCTTTTTTAAGAGACAGAGTCTCACTTTATCGTCCTCGGTAGAGTGCAGTGGCGTCACAGCTCACAGAAACCTCCAACCCTGGGCCTAGGCGATTCTCTTACTTCAGCATCCCCAGTAGCTGGGACTACAGGTGCCCAGCAGAATGCCTGGCTGTTTTTTTCTTGCAGTGTGGCTGGGGCCAGGTTCGAACCCTCAGTCAAAGGGGCCGGCACCCTACTCATTGAGCCACAGGCACCGCCCTCATTATGAAAGTTTTGAGACAGACTGTGTTATGGTCCATTATTTCACTTTAAAAAACACTTTCCATGGCACCCCTTCTCATTTACTCATGCAAGTTTCAACTTCCTTGACTTCTCAGTGTTGTTGGGAGGGTTTCATTTGTTTTAAACTGCATGGATTTTATATTTTGTGATTTTTTTGTTTATCTCAAAACTTTAGTAATGACCCACATACAGGGAAAACAAAACCTGTATGAGAACTTGAATTTTTTCTTTTCACTTGGATCTCAGCTCTAAGATTATCATTTCAGGGAAGCTGTCCTATATACAGAAGCTCTTCTTCTTTAGGGAAAAGAAAATAAATAGAAACGTTAGACAAATGTTTATTTTAGAAAGAAAATAAAGGAAACATTAAACAAATTTCTATTTTTTATCACATTATTTCCTTCATCACACTTATACTTCATTAATTATTTGTATGTTCCTTTCTTTACCTATTTTGCTACATTATAATATACATAAAGTTTTTTGGTAAAATTTATTTTCTTTTTCCTAAAGCACTGTTCATCATCATTCACAAAACCTTATTTGAAAATGAAAATACTTACTTGCATCAACCATCGATTTATATTCTAAGAGTTGTTGTTTTGTCTGTGCCCTCAGCCTGAAAACAGACAAAGAGAATAGAAAGTTATATATTTATCCACTGAGGTTTTACTCATTTTATTTATTTACTTATTTATTTAATTTATTTCTTGTTTTGGAGACAGAGTTTCACTTTGTCACCCTTGGTAGAGTGCCATGGTGTCCCAGCTCACAGCAACCTCAAACTCCTGGGCTTAAGTGATTCTCTTGTCTCAGCCTCCCAAGTAGTTGGGACTACAGGCACCTGCCACAATGCCCGGCTATTTTTAGAGATGATATCTCATTCTAGCTCAGGCTGGTCTCAAAACTGTAAGCTTAGGCAACCCACCCACCTCAGCTTCCTAAGTGTAGCTGGGATTATAGGCGTGAGCCACTGTACCTGGCCTCTAAATTTATTCTTTTTTTTTGAGACAGTGTCTCACTATGTTGCCATGGGTAGAGTGCTCTGGCATCACAGCTCACAGCAACCTCAAACTCTTGGGCTCAAGCGATTCTCTTGGCTCCACCTCCCAAGTAGCCGGGACTGTAGGCACCCACCACAAAGCCTGGCAATTTTCTGTTGCAGTTGTCATTGTTGGTTAGCTGGCCTGGGCTGGGTTCAAACCTGCCAACTTTGGTATATGTGGCCGGTGCCATAACCACTGTGCTATGGGTGGTGAGCTGCTAAATTTATACTTAATAGGCTAGACTGAAATGGAGCTTCTGTACAAAGAAGGAACAAACTACAATGACTGAAACCCAAAACACCATAATTAGTTACAAAAGCAGATTGTGACCAGTCACAGTGGTGCATGCCTGTAGTCTTGGCCATTGGTTCTGAACCCAGTTTAAGGTTAGAGTGAGCTATGATGACACTACTGCACTCTAGTCAAGGCAGCACAAGACTAAAACAAACAAAACAAAACAAATACAGAGTATCTCAGGAGCTATAGAAAAAATAACAAAGCTACCAATCCTTCAAAAGTTCAATAATTCATATAGGTTCTTGAAAAGCAATGGATAAAATGGTTATTAATTATTAAGTTGTATTTATGAAATATTTCAAGGCTGGGCGTCGTGGCTCACCCCTGTAATCCTAGCACTTTGGGAGGCTCAGGTGGGTGGACTGCCTGAGATCAAGTACTGGATACCAGCCTGAGCCAGAGCCAGACCCTGTCTCTAAAAATAGCTGGGCATTGTGGCAGGTGCCTATAGTCCCAGCTACTTGGGAGGCTGAGGCAAGAGAATTGCTTGAGCCCAAGAGTTTGAGGTTGCTGTGAGCTGTGATGCCACAACACTCTACTGAGGGCAACAAAGTGAGACTCTGTCTCAAAAAAACAAACAAACCAAAAAAAAGGTTGGCACCTGTGGCTCAGTGAGGAGGGTGCCAGCCCCATATACAAAGGGTGGCGGGTTCAAACCCGGCCCCGGCAGAACTGCAACCAAAAAAATAGCCGGGCGTTGTGGCAGGCGCCTGTAGTCCCAGCGACTCGGGAGGCTGAGGCCACAGAATTACTTAAGCCCAGTGAGTTGGAGGTTGCTGTGAGCTGTGATGCCACAGCACTCTACCAAGGGCAATAAAGTGAGTCTCTGTCTCTACAAAAAAAAAAAAAGAAATATTTCCTATTTGCATAATTTCACTACTCTGAAACTGCCTTGTGACTTTGGAGACCTATTTAAATAGAAACATTAAACAAATTTCTATTGTTTTTTGAGACAGAGTCTCACTATGTTGCCCTGGATAGAGTGTCATGGTGTCACAGCTCACAGCAACCTCAAACTCTTGGGCTTAAGCAATTCTCTTGCTTTAGCCTCCCAAATAGCTGGGACTACAGGTGCCTGCCATAACGCCCAGCTATTTTTTGGTTGCAGTTGTTTAGTTGGCTCAGGCCAGGTTCGAACCTGCCACCCTCAGTGTATGTGGCTGGCACTGTAACCACTGTGCTATAGGCACCGAGCCATAGACAAATTTCTAAAGTTAAGAAAGTTAGAAATGGCAAGTTAAGTTTCAAAATTCTAAGTGAAAATAGTAATTTCTTAGAGGATAAGTAGGTTAGCATCCTATAACACATGCTGAAAGGCTCAGTGCTGGTAGCTCAGTGAGTGGGGTGCCAAGCCACATACACCAAGGCGGAGGGTTCCAGCCCGGCCAGGACCTGCTAAACAACAATGACAATTGCAACAAAAAATAGCTGGGCGTTGTGGTGGGTGCCTGTAGTCCTAGCTATTCCGGAGGCTGAGGCAAGAGAATCACTTAAGCCCAAGAGTTTGAGGTTGCTGTGAGCTATGACAGCTACAGCACTGGACCAAGGCCATGGGCAACATAGTGAGCCTCTGTTTCAAAAAAAAAAAAAATCCTGAAAGAATAGTTCCTTCTTAGCTGTAATGGAAAAATGGAGCTTATACCTTGAATATTTACATATTTTATATTGTGGGGAGAAAGGAATTTTTACAGTGAGGTTGTGAGGTTTATTATTAGCTAAGGCCAACAGTATGAAGTCTTTTCAAAAAAATTCTCTTGTGATAATTTTTTTCCCTTTTTTCTTTTTCTTTTTTTTTTTTTGGGGGGGGGAACCACAGAGAGAATTCTTTAGTGATGTAGAACAGAAGTTCACAATCCTTTTTTCTAAGAAGGACCAGAGGACAACGTTTTTAGGCTTTGTAAGTCATATGGTTTGTTTTTTTTTTTTTTTTTTTTTTTGAGACAGAGCCTCAAGCTGTCCCCCTGGGTAGAGTGCCAAGGCATCACGCTCAAAGCAACCTCCAACTCCTGGGCTCAAGTGAGTGTCCTGCCTTAGCCTCCCAAGTAGCTGGGACTACAGGTGTCTGCCACAACGCCTGGCCATTTTTTGATTGCAGCCATCATTGTTGTTTGGCGGGCCCGGGCTGGGGATTCGAACCCGCCACCTTAGGTATATGTGGCTGGCGCCTTAGCCGCTTGAGCCACAGGTGCCGAGCCCATATGGTTTGTTTTAACTGCTCAACTCCACCCTTGTAGTGCAGCAACAAAGTTGTGTCTCAATAAAACTGTATTTGCGGGCACTGAAATTTGTATTTTCTTTTTTTTTTTTTTAATTTAATTTTTATTTTTTTTGAGAAAGAGCCTCAAGTTTTCCCCCTGGGTAGAGTGCTCTCGCATCACAGCTCACAGCAACCTCCAACTCCTGGGCTCAAGCGAGTCTCTTGCCTCAGCCTCCCAAGTCGCTGGGACCACAGGCGCCCGCCACAACGCCCGGCTACTTTTTGGTTGCAGCCGTCATTGTTGTTTGGCAGGCCCGGGCTGGATTTGAACCCGTCAACTCAGGTGTATGCGGCTGGCGCCTTAGCCCCTTGAGCCACAGGCGCCGAGCCTGAAATTTGTATTTTCATATTGTTTTCGTGTGTTATGAAAAATTCTTATGCTCTTAGCCCCCTCCCCAACCATGCAGGCAAACAAATCTATTCTTTGGTTCTATTCCCGTACACACAAAAATAGGCAGTAGGGTACTAGTTTGTTCACTGATTTGGAAGACTGTCTCTTCTCGTCAAATCCTCCCTAGTAACTTATTTGTAGAAAAGCATAAACACTGTCCTCTTAAGCAGAATACATAACAAAGATTCTGAAAAACAATGGGTGACAGCAGCAAAAGAAATGTGCGGAGCACTCTCCCACTGGGAGACAGTTTTCCTCCAGAAAACCAGAGACCCAAGGCGTGAGGCGAGACTGGAAGGGGAAACTGCCGCTCCTAAGGACTTTCTAAAGGCCCTGGGCACTGTACTGAACATTTTCCTAGACGATCTCATTTAAACCGCACAGCGTCTCTGCTTGGAGGATGTCCTTTCTCTCTCCTTTTAGCAGATGAAAAAAGGGCTTAAGGAGTTTAAGTCAAACAAACATGCAGTCAGGGAGCCAGTAAGTAATCGAGTACGAACTCGAACCCGGGCCTTTCCGAGCAAATCGCGCAACACAGGGCCACCACGGCCACTTGCTCCCGCAGCCGCGGCCAGAAGGTACAACCTGAGAAGCAGGGTCATGCGGTCCTCGCTGCGGGCCTGCTGACCGCCGGCGGCCTGGGGCGGCCCGCCTGCCCCTCCGTTGTCCGCAGGCTCGGGGTCAGCTTGCTCCTCTGGCTGCTTCTCCATCGCTGGCGAGAGAGAAGGACCACAGCACCCAAATAAGAACGACGCCGCTCACAAACCGGCTCCTTTCCCGCCTATAAATTGACCCTGGTAGCCCCGCCCCTTCCTCCCAGAGGCCCACCACTTCCGCCCCGCCTTTCAGTTGTCATGGTTACCGTTCTTTCATGCCTTCAGGCTCTACTTGCTGAAATAGTTACTACTAGCAGAAGTTCGGAGAACTTTCATTAAATGTCAGTTACCGAGTGTTTAGTTTAGGGCTGGACTGTGGACGTTTGGGACACTCCCTGGCTCCCAGGAAGGGCAGCGTGGACAGGAAATCCCCCAACAAAAATGATCATTCAGCCGAGGCGCTGAAACACCGGGTGGGGGACAGCGGTTTGTTCACCCACCTTTGGCACCCACTTCCCGTCTGTGGCCTTGGAAAATAGGTGTGCCTGGCAGGCTGGGAAAGATAATACTGGAGGGTTACCTAGAGCTTTTATTTTTTGAGACAGAGTCTCACTACGTCGCCCTCAGTAGAGTACAGTGGTATCACAGCTCACAGCAACCTCAAACCCTTGGGCTGAAGCGATTCTCTTGCCTCAGCCTCTGAGGTAGCTGGGACTGTGCGCCCGCCACAACGCCGACTATTTTTTGTTGCAGTTGCCATTGTTGCTTAGGGGGCCTGGCCAGGTTCAAACCCGCCAGCCTCATTGTATGTGGCTGGCGCTGTAACGGGCTACGGGCGCTGAGCCGGGTTCCTTACAGTTTTGATCTGATCCCATGAGGTCCATAGTACTCGCTTAGCAGAGAAAGGAATAGCTTCAGTTCAGGGCTATCCAGAGCTCCCACATACAAGGCAGTGCAGACGCTTGAACCACAGAATTCTAACTGGTGCTTCTGCTTGGGAGGGTGTTTTTCTCTCCTTTTTGCAGATGGAAAAAGGGCTTACGGAGTTTAAGTAAATTTTGCAGTCAGGGAGCCAATAAGTAATCGAGTAGGAACTGGAACCCCAGACTTCCAACCTGCTGGGGTACTTCATTCTGCTATCAGTATAATCGGCACTATTTGTAACTGAGAATTGGGTGCCTGCAGGTGTCTGCTTTGTGATCCCACAGGTTGCCATTGAGTTGTTAGCTGTGCACTGAGGGGGGGATTAGAAAAAATGCAGGACACATAAATGCCTGATGTACTTGTAGTTTGTCATTATAGATGGTCACATAACGGTCACTGTGTTCTTGTGGCATTAGCACAGCAACTCGAACCTCTTTGAATAAGACAGCAGAGAGTTCTTTTTGCTGCTGGTTTCCTTGTAGTTGAACTTGAATCTACAGTGCTGTTTTCTTCCTGTCCATTATTAAAGCGCTACAGCTTCTGGCAAAAACTCAAATCAAAAGGCACAATAGGATGTAAAATAAGACGTTAAGTTCACTAGCCCTACATCCAACTCACTGAGCATTTTCTTTTTACTGATTGTCAAAATCTTTTTTCTTGGCTCAGCGCCTATAGCTCAACCAGCTAAGGCGCCAGCCACGTACACCTAAGGTGGCGGGTTCGAATCCCCAGCCCAGTCCCGCCAAACAATGATGGCTGCAACCAAAAAATAGCCGGGCGTTGTGGCGGGCGCCTGTGGTCCCAGCTACTTGGGAGGCGGAGGCAGGAGACTCGCTTGAGCCCAGGAGTTGGAGGTTGCTGTGATGCGAGAGCATCAGTACTCTACCAGTACTCTACCATGGAGAGTGATAAAGTGAGACTGTCTCTTTAAAAAATATAAAATCTTTTTATATCTAATGATTATTAATTTTCTTTTCTTTTCTTTTTTTTTTTTGAGACGGAGCCTCAAGCTATCCCCCCAGGGTAGAGTGCCATGGCATCACAGCTCATAGCAACCTCTAACTCCTGGGCTCAAGCGAGTCTCCTGCCTCAGCCTCCCAAGCAGCTGGGACCACAGGCGCCCGCCACAACACCCGGCCATTTTTTTTGGTTGCAGCCATCATTGTTGTTTGGCGGGCTGGGCTGGGGATTCAAACCCGCCACCTTAGCTGCTTGAGCCACAGGCGCCGAGCCTCTAATGACTATTTAGAGAAGTCAATCAATTACTTAACCACAAAGAAAACTTTTTTTTTAAGAGACAGAGTTTTACTTTGTTACCCTCGGTAGGGTGCTGTAACGTCACAGCTCACAGCAACCTCCAACTCCTGGGCTTAGGCGATTCTCTTGCCTCAGTCTCCAGAGTAGCTGGGACTACAGGCACCCACCACAATGCCCAGCTATTTTTTTGTTGCAGTTTGGCCAGTGCTGGGCTCAAACACACCACTCTCAGTATTGCGGTGGGCGTCCTACTCACTGAGCCACGGCACTGCCCTATACTCCATCTTTAATTAAAAATCACCAACATCAGTGAGGTTCTGTGGCTCCCTCCTGTAACTTTACCACCCTGAGAGGCCAAGGTGGGTGTATTGCTTGAGCTCAGGAGTTCAAGATCAGCCTTAGCAAGAGGAGTTCACCTCTCTCCTAAAAACAGTAAAACTTGTGGCCATGTGCCTGTAGTTCCAACTACTTGGAAGTCTGAGGCAAAAGGATCACTTCAGCCCAAGAATTTGAGGTTGCAGTGAGCTATGACACCAGGGCCTATACCCGGGGCAACAAAGTAAGACTCTGTCTCAAAAAAAGTAGTAGAAATGTTAACACCCAATATCTGGTTCTCTCGAAAGGCCAATAAAAGGAATCTCCTAGGTAAGGCTGATCAGAAAACAGACGTATTCAACATCAAGAAAGATGAGTTTGGGGGGGTGGAACCAAGATGGCAGACTGCAGCCAGCTTTTTACAGAAGCTCCCGTCCAGAAGGAGACTTAAAGGACAGAAGTTTAACAAGGGAGCTGATGGTTTGGAGTGGAGCCCAGAGAGAAGATTGAAGAGCGCACTTCAACCTTCCTGAGGCGAGCTGTGACCCCCAAAAAGAAAGATGAGTTTGGCTTGGCACCTGTGGCTCAAGTGGCTAAGGTGCCAGCCACATACACCTAAGGTGGCACGTTTGAATCCAGCCCAAGCCCGCCAAACAATGATGGCTGCAATCAAAAAATAGCCAGGTGTTGTGGCAGGCGCCTATAGTCCCAGCTACTTGGGTGGCGGAGGCAGGAGACTCACTTGAGCCCACGAGTTGGAGGTTGCTGTAAGCTGTGATGCTACTGCACTCTACCCAGGGGCACAGCTTGAGGCTCTGTCTCAAAAAAAAAAGATTAGTTCAGTGCCAATAGCATAGTGGTTAGCGTGCTGGCCACATACACCATGGCAGGCAGGTTTGAACTCAGCCGGGGGCCTATCACACAACAATGACAACTGTAACAAAAATAATAGCTGGGCATTGTGGTGGGTGTCTATAGTCCCAGCTACGTGGGAGGCTGGGGCAAGAGGAAGAGTTTGAGGTTGCTGTGAGCTACGATGACACCATGGCATTCTAGCCTGGGCAACAGAGTAAAACTGTCTCAAAAAATAAATAAATAAATAAAAACTTTTCTATTTAAGACCTAGAAAATTCTCCATTAAAAATTACTTTTGGGGCTCGGTGCCTATAGCTCAATCGGCTAAGGTGCCAGCCACGTACACCTAAGGTGGTGGGTTCGAATCCCCAGCCTGGGCCCGCCAAACAACGACAGCTGCAACCAAAAAATAGCTGGGCATTGTGGCGGGCGCCTGTGGTCCCAGCTACTTGGGAGGCGGAGGCAGGAGACTCTCTTGAGCCCAGGAGTTGGAGGTTGCTGTGAGCTGTGATGCCCAGCACTCCACCCAGGGTGATAGCTTCAGGCTCTGTCTCAAAAAAAATAAAAAAGTTAAAAACAGCAAATATTTTATGCCTGTTGGATTCATGACTGATAACATTCTGTTTTAATAGGCAGAGAAAACCAGTAGTTTTGTACAATGTCCTCTGTCTCTACCCAGCAGGACTGAAAACGTACATATTTTTTGGAAACCTAACATAAAGCAAAACATGGGGCTGCGCCTGTGGCTCAGGGGGTAGGGTGCCAACCCCATATCCAAAGGTGGCAGGTTTGAACCCGGCCCTGGCCAAACTGCAACAACAAAGTCGGGCATTGTGAGGGTGCCTATAGTCCCAGCTACTCAGGAGGCTGGGGCAAGAGAATCACCTGAGCCCAGGAGGTGGAGGTTGCTTGAGCTGAGACACCACAGCACTCTACCAAGGGCAACATAGTGAGATTCTGTCTGTAAAAAGCATGATATACTAATATTTAAACAAAACTACACCTATCCAGAGGGGAATGGCTGAATTCTTTAGTCATGTGTCACTTAACAATGGGCATACATTGTGAGCAATGGCATGGGTAAATACCATCATAGTGCCAACAGTCAGAGCACAGTGACAGTATCATAGGCAAACATAGCTGGTATAGCCTACTACACTCCTGGGCTAACATGGTATAACCTAGACTACCAAAGTGTGTTATTCTACTGAATACTGTACGCAACATTTTTTTTTTTTTTGAGACAGAGCCTCAAGCTCTCCCCCTGGGTAGAGTGCCGTGGCATCACAGCTCACAGCAACCTCCAACTCCTGGGCTCAAGCCCATCTCCTGCCTCCGCCTCCCAAGTAGCTGGGACCACAAGCGCCCGCCACAAGGCCCAGCTATTTTTTGGTTGCAGCCATCATTTTTTGGCGGGTCCGGGCTGGGGATTCGAACCTGCCACCTTAGGTGTATGTGGCTGGTGCCTTAGGCAGTTGAGCTATAGGTGCTGAGCCGGCAACTGTAACATTGATGGTCAATATTTTTGTATCAAAACAGAAAAGATAATGGTAAAACTTTTTTTCTTTTTGCAGTTTTAGGTCGGGGCTGGGTTTGAACCCACCCCCTTTGGTACATGGGGCCAGTGCCCTACTATTTGAGCACAGGTGCTGCCCAGCAGTAAAACTTTAGTATCATAAGCTTGAGCGCTCAGCACCCTTAGCTCAGTAAGGGTACCAGCCACATACAGCTGAGCTGGTGGGTTCAGATCCAGCCTGGGCCCACCAAACAACAATGATGGCTGAAACCAAAAAATAGCCAGGTGTTGTGGCAGGCACCTGTGGTCCCAGCTACTTGGGAGGTGGAGGCAGGAGACTTGCTCAAGCCCAGGAGTTGGAGGTTGCTATGAGCTGTGATGCCACAGCACCCTACCCAGGGTGACAGCTTGAGGCTCTGTCTCAAAAAAAAAAAAAAAAAAAAAAAAAAAAAAAAAAGGTAATAATCCAAACCATCAATGTTCTTCAGGTAAATGGAATTCAGAAGATAGGAGAGTGAAGGAAAGGTAAATTAACTTTTTAAAAAAGGACACATTTGTATTTGTTTGAGCATCCCTTTATTTTCTTAACCAAACACAAAAACATAAAATGAAAACTGGGCTTAGAGTATAGATAAAATTACTCATTTTTGAGTGTGGAAAATTTGGAAAAGATATAGCTAAAGCTGTTCAACCACCAGAAAAAGACAAAATAGGGACTTGGGACTAGGGAGTAGACTTGTACTCTGCCCCCTGCCAAGACTCAGTCTTAATTTATTACCCTCAGTAGAGTCCTGTGGTGTCACAAGTCACAGCAACATCAAAATCTGGGGCTCAAGTGATTCTTTTCTCCCAAGTAGCTGAGACTACAGGCACCCATCATACACATTGCCTGGCTATTTTTAGAGATGTCTCACTTTGGCTCAGGCTGGTCTTGAACCCAAGCTCAGGCTACCCACCTGCCTCAGCCTCCCAGAGTGGTATGATTATAGGTCTGAACCCATCACCTCTGGTATATGGGGCCAGTGCCCTACTCCTTGAGCCACAGGCGCTGCCCTAGACCTGTACTTTTTAAATAGAACTAGAGAGGCTGGATAGATGGCTTACACTTTTAATTCTAACACTCTAGGAAGCCCAGGCAGGTAGACTGCTTAAGCTCAGGAGTTTAAGATCAGCCTAAGCAAACATGAGACCATGTCTCTAAAAAGTAGCTGGGTGTTGTTGTAGTAGGTGCCTATAGTCCCAGCTACTATAGCTGAGGCTAGAAGACCACTTAAGCCCAAGAGTTAGAGGTTGCTATAAGCTATGATGCCATGACAGTCTATCAAGGATGACAAAGTGAGACTGTCTCAAAAAAAAAAAAAAAAAATGCCAAGTGTGATGGCTCATGCCTGTAATCCTAACTCTCTGGGAGACTGCCTGAGCTCATGACTTCAAGACCAGCCCAAGCCATCTCTAAAAATACCTGGGCATTGTGGTGAGTGCCTGTAGTCCCAGCTACTGGCAAGGCTGAGGCAAAAGAATTGCTTGAGCCCAAGAGTTGGAGGTTGCTGCGAACTATACACTCTACTGAGGGTGACAAAGTGAGATTCTGTCTTTAAAAAAGAAAAAAAAGCTATATAGAATAAAATAAAAAGAAAATAGAACTGGCAGGAGATTCTCTAAGCTTACATGCTGTATGCCCTATGACAATAATAGATTTTAAATACCTTTACTACACCTTAGTACCTCATAAAGTAAAAGCCAGATACATAAAACGAGAATCAAGTATATAAGCATAAGAAACAATTATATATATAAAAAAACTATTATATACAGTTATATACATCAATTGGGTCTTCAGGTAAAGTGAAAACGGTTTAAAATAGGCGTCCTCAAACTATGGCCCACGGGCCACATGCAGCCTGCCTAGGACATTTATCTGGCCCAATGGGTGTTTTTGCGGTTGCTGTCGGTCCTGCTTAGCAGCCAACTTGTCCCGGGGCCCGCAGTCTGGCCCTCCAACGGTCTGAGGGACAGTGAACTGGCCCCCCGTTTAAAAAGTTTGAGGACCCTGTTTTAAAACATTCCCGAGGATACCCTTGGTTACTGTGGAGTAAAGTAACCATATTCAAAGGAGTTATACTAAAAAAGGCCACAAACTTTATTAAAAGTAAATGAAACATTAATATGTACAGATGGCACATGGTGCCAGTTTTATTTGCAGATATTTGCAGTACTCAAGGTTACAAGTTACACCTTTGCCACAGCCTTGGCTAAATCTTGAACTAATGCAGAATTCAGCTGTGCTACAGTGCTGATCTTAGCATGCTTAGACGTGGCATACTTGTTCTTGATAGTCTAGAAGACAAAAAGCATACCAATTAAAAAAAGAAAAATCATAAGACCTAATTATACAAATATTTAAACACTGACGCCTTAAATTATACAGGCACACAATCTGAATTATCATTTGGCGACATCTTACAATGCCACTGAATTAACTGACTCACCATGTGCTTTGTAAGCCCTTGATTTACCATGACAATATTCTTAGCCAGGTGCTGCATAACAGGAAGAAGGGATTCTTCAGAGTATGATAAGTAATGCTGTAGAGTTGGTGTCTAGGACAAACAAAAGTTAATGTTAAAACAGCTCATCACCCCCAGTATTTTGAAATTAAAAAAATAAAATTTGGGCAGTGCCTGTGGCTTAGTGGGTAGGGGGCTGGTCCCATATACCAAAAGTGACAGGTTCAAATCGAGCCCTGGCCAAACTGCAAAACAAAAAAATAGCCGGGCGTTGTGGTAGGCACCTTTAAGTCCCAGCTACTCAGGAGGATGAGACAAGAGAATCACCTAAGCCCAGGAGTTGGAGGTGGCTGTGAGCTGCGATGCTATGGCACTCTATTGAGGTCCATAAAGTGAGAATCTCTCTTAAAAAAAAAAAAAATTCAAGTGTTCAACAACCATTTTCAGCCAGGCACATAGTGACTGATGCCTGTAATCCTAGGTATTTGAGAGGTTGAGGTGAGATCACTTGAGACCACAAATTCAAGACCAATAAGAGGAAAGCCCCTATCTCTACTAAAATCAGAGAAAATTAGCCAGAGATAGTGGTGCATGCCTATAGTCCCAGCTACTTGGAAAGCCCAGGAGATTGCAGTGAGCTTTTTTTTTCTCTTTGGAGATAGAGTCTCACTTTGTCACCCTCAGAGTGCTGTAGTATCATAGCTCACAGCAACCACCAACTCTTGGGCTCAAGCAATTTTCTTGCCTCAACCTCTCAATTAACTGGGACTACAGGTGCCAGCCACACCTGGATATTTTTATTTGATTTATTGATTTTTGTTTGTTTTTTGGCCGGGGCTGGGTTTGAACCTGCCACCTCCGGAGCCGGTGCTCTGCCCTTTTGAGGCACAGATGCTGCCCCTATTTATTGATTTTTGACAGTCTTACATCACTCTCAGTAGAGTGCTGTGGCGTCACAGCTCATAGCAACCTCAAACTCTTGGGCATGTGATTCTCTTGGCTCCTAAGGAACTGGGACTACAGGTACCCACCACAATGCCTAGCTATTTTTTTGGTGTTTAGCTGGCCTGGGCTGGGTTCCATCCCGCCACCCTTGGTGTATGTGGCTGGTTTTGTAACTACTGTGCTATGGATGCCAAGCCACACCTGGCTATTTTTAGAGTTAGGGTCTCACTCTAGCTCAAGTTGGACTTGAACCTGTGAGCTCAGGGAATCCACCTACCTCAGCTTCCCAGAGTGCTAGTATTATAGGCATGAGTCACCACATCCAGCACTCAATTATAGTTGAGTTATGATGACATCAGTACTCTGACAACAGAGACTCTTATCTCAACAAAAGTTTCCCAAAATTTCTAGATGTTTTCTGAGAGTAGGGGTTGACAGAAGGCAAAGCACCACTTAATAGCTCTTTAAGTCAAGCTTAAGACTCCTTCACCAGGCTTGGTGCCCATAGCTCTGTGGTTAGGGAGCCAGCCACATACACAGGGCTGGTAGGTTTTAGCCGGCCAGGACAAACAATGACAACTACAAAAACAAGAGGGTGGAGCAAGTGGCTCAGTGAGTAAGGGGCACCAGTCCCATGTACTGAGGGTTGCGGGTTCAAACCCGACCCCTGCCAAACTGCAACAACAAAAAAGCCAGGCACTGTGGTGGATGCCTATACTCCCAGTTACTTGGGAGGCTACCGCAAGTGAACCACCTAAGCCCAAGAGCTGGAGGTTGCTGTGAGTTGTGATGCCACAGCACCCTACTGAGGGCGACAAAGTGAAGACACTCTTTGCTGCCTTGGTT
>CAUYTI010125920.1:0-23232 GCA_963575145.1 Galago senegalensis
GTCTACAACAGTATAACATCTTCATGTCATCCTCGCTAACCCAGATGCTTTCCGCTTTTTGTTCTACCATCTTAGCATATGGTTTACATTTGCTGGGTCTTCTTATAGTCCCATGTGGTTCCTGCAACTTGAGCTATCACATTTCTCATTCAGACAGGAAGTAAGAGGAAGAGAACTTTCAGGAAGTTTCACCCAATGATTTTCATTAATATGTCATTGACATATTATGTGGAATATATATATGGAGGCTGAGAAATATTTTTTAGTTGAACACAGTGTTGCCCCAATAATATAAAAGTTTAGTTAGTTCAATAAAAGACAACAAATGATCTAAATTTAAAAATAAAGAATCTGGCTCAGCTCCTGTAGCCTCATGGTTATGGCGTCAGCCACATACATTGACGTTGGCAGGTTTGAACGTGGCCCAGGCCAGCTAATGAACAATAACAAAAGCAACAAAAAATAGCTGGGTGTTGTGGTGGGTGCCTGTAGTCTCAACTACTTGGGAGGCTGAGCCAAGAGAATTGCTTGAGCCCAAGAGTTTGAGGTTGCTGTGAGCTATGATGCCATAGTACTCTACCAAGGGTGACATAGTGAGACTCTGTCTCAAAGAAAAAATAAAGAGGGGCGGTGCCTGTGGCTCTGCTGGTAGGGCACTGGCCCCATATACCGAGGGTGTTGGGTTCAAACCCAGCTCCAGCCAAACTGCAACAAAAAAATAGCTGGGCATTGTGGCAGACACTTGTGGTTCCAGCTACTCGGGAGGCTGAGGCAAGAGAATCACCTAAGCCCAGGAGTTGGAGGTTGCTGTGAGCTGTGTGATGCCACAGCACTCTACAGAGGGCAATAAAGTGAGACTCTGTCTCTAAAAAAAGAATAATAATAAATAAAAATAAAGAATCTGGGGCTTGGTGCGTGTAGCTCGGTGGTTAGGGTGCCAGCCACATGCACCAGGGCTGATGGGTTCTTAGCTGTCCTAGGCCAGTTAAACAACAATTACAACAACAACAACAAAAAATAGCCGGGCATTGAGGCAGGCACCTGTAGTGCCTCAAGCTCAAGTTTGAGGTTGCTTTGAGCTGTGACAGCATGGCACTCTGCTGAGAGGGACAAACAAGACTCTGTCTCAAAAAATCAAAAAATAAAATAATAAAATAAATAAATAGGCTTGGCGCCTGTGGCTCAAGTGGTTTAGGCAACAACCACATACACCTGAGCTGGCGAGTTTGAATCCAGCCCGGGCCTGCCAAACAATGATGGCTGCAACCAAAAAAAAAAATAGCCAGGCATTGTGGCGGGTGCCTGTAGTCCCAGCTACTTGGGGAGACTGAGGCAGGAGACTCGCTTGAACCCAGGAGTTGGAGGTTGCTGTGAACTGTGATGCCACAGTACTCTACTGAGGGTGACAGTTTGAGGCTCTGTGGAAGGAAGGAAATAAGGTGGGGGGGGACTAACGAATGAACTGGGGCTGGGCACAGTGGCTCTAACCTGTAATCCTAGCACTCTGGAGAGCAAGGCAGATGAATTGCCTGAGCTCACAAGTTCCAGACCAGCCTGAGCAAGAGCAAGACTCCATCTTTTTGTTTGTTTGTTTGTTTTTGAGACAGAGTCTCACTATGTCACCCTCAGTAGAGTGCTGTGGGGTCACAGCTCATAGCAACCTCAAACTCTTAGGCTTATATGATTCTCTTGCCTCAGCCTCTCGAATAGCTGGGACCACAGGCGCCCCGCCATTTTTTGTTGCAGTTTGGCCAGGGCTGAGTTTGAACCCGCTACCCTCAGTATATGGGGCCATCACCCTATTCACTGAGCCACAGGCGCTGCCCTATTTGTTTATTCTTTGAGAAAGAGTCTCACTATGTTGCCGTCAGTTGAGTGCTGTAGCATCATAACTCACAGCAACCTCAAACTCTTGGGCTTAAGTGATTCTCTTTCCTCAGTTTCCCAAGTAGCTGGGACTACAGGTTTCCACCACAATGCCCAGCTATTTTTTCATTGCAGTTGTCATTGCTGTTTAGCTAGCCCAGGCCGGGCTTGAAACTGCGAGCCTGGGTGTATGTGGCTAGCACCCTACCCACTGAGCTATGAGTGCTGCCTATAAATCAATTTTAAAAATTAATTTTTTTTGTCACCCCCAGTAGCGTGCCATGGCATCATATCTTACAGCAACCTCAAACTCTTAGGCTCAAACAATTCTTTTTTTTTTGAGACAGAGCCTCAAGCTGTCACCCTGGGTAGAGTGCTGTGGTATCACAGCTCACAGCAACCTCCAACTCCTGGGCTTAAGCGATTTTCTTGCCTCAGCCTCCCAAGTAGCTGGGACTACAGTTGCTCACAATGCCCAGCTATTTTTTGGTTGTAGTTGTCATTGCTGTTTGGCAGGCCCAGGCTGGATTCGAGCCCACCAGCTCTGGTGTATGTGGCTGGTGCCTTAGCCACTTGCGCTACAGGTGTTGAGCCTCAAGCAACTCTTTTGCCTGAGCCTGTGGAGTAGCTGGGGCTAGAAGTGCCTGTCACTACACCTGCTATTTTATTTATTTATTTATTTAGAGACAGAGTCTTAGTATGTCACCCTTGCTAGAATGCTATGGTGTCAAGGCTCACAGCAACCTCAAACTCTTGGGCTTAAGCGATTTTCTTGCCTCAGCCTCCCAAGTAGCTGGGACTATAGGTGCCTGCCACAATGCTCAGCTATTTTTTTTGTTTCAGTTGTCATTGTTTTTTATTTGGCCCAGGCTGGGTTTGAACCCACCAGCCTTGGTGTATGTGGCTGGCGCCATAATCACTGTGCTGACATGCTGAGCCCCACCTGCTAGTTTTTTTTTTTTAAGACACAGAGACTCACTTTCTGGCCTTTGGTAGAGTGCTCTGGTGTCATAGCTCACAGCAACCTCCAACTTCTGGACTTAGGCAAGTCTCTTGCCTCAGCCTCCCGAGTAGCCAGGACTACAGGTGCCCGCCACAATGCCCGGCTATTTTTTTGTTGCCATTTGGGTGGGGTCAGGTTTGAACCCACCACCCTCGGTATATGGGGCCTACTTACTGAGCCACAGGCACTGCCACTCGCCTGCTATTTTTTAGAGATGGGGTCTTGCTGGTCTCTAACTGGTGAACTCAGGTGATCTGCCTGCCTTGGCCTCCCAGAGTTCTAGGATTACAGGAAAAATGATATCTTTTTTTTTTTTTGCAATTTTTGGCTGAGGTCGGATTTGAGCCTGCCATGTCCGGTATATGGGGCCAGTGCCTTACTCACTGAATCATAGGCACTGCCTGGAAAAATTAATATCTCATAAAGATCACATTTGACTTCATAAATGTATATAGTTATGATTTGTCTGTCAAAAATATCAATAATAAAAAAATTAGGGTGAACATGGTGATTCATGCTTATAATTTCAGCATTTTGGGAGGCCAAGATGGGAGGATTGCTTGACGCCAAGAGTAGGAGACTTGCCTGGACAATATTGAGTGATGCTGTCTCTATAAAAAATAAGAAGAATTAGCTGGGCAGTAAGAGGATTGCTTAAGCCCAGTGAGCTATGAACCTGTCACTGCACCCCAGCCTGAGGGACACATTGAGACCTTGTCTCCAAAAAATAAGGCAGTTGATGAATAGTATTCATTTATTGATTACATTTCTGTTTTTTTGAAAAAAAAAATATATTTTATGGCTGGGGACAGTGGCTCATGCCTGTAATCCTAGCACTCTGGGAGGCCAAAGTAGGTGGATTGACTGAGCTCACAGGTTTGAGACCTCATCTCTAAAAATAGCCCAGACGCTGGGCACACGTAGCAAAGTGGTTACGGACTGGCCACATACACCAAGGCTAGTGGGTTCGAACCCGGCTGGGCCAGGTAAAACAACGACAACTGCAACAAAAAATAGCTGGGCACTGTGGCGGGTGCCTTTAGTTCCAGCTACTTGGGAGGCTGAGGCAAGAGAATGGCTTAAGCCCAAGAGTTTGAGGTTGCTGTGAGCTATGATGCCATAGCACTCTACCAAGGGCGACATAGTGAGACTCTGTCTCAAAAAACAAGATAAATAAAATAAAACAACAACAACAACAATAAAAATCCCAGTAATCCTGCCAGTAATCTTAGCACTCTGGAAGGCTGAGGCACCTGGATTGCATGAGCTTAGGATTTTGAGACCAGCCTGAGCAAGAATGAGACCCCCATCTCAACAACAAGCAGAAAAACTAACCAGGCATGGTGGTGGGCACTTGTAGTTCAAGCTACTCAGGAGGTGGAGGCAAGACCAGCTCTTTAGCCCAAGAATTTGAGGTTGCCATGAGCTATGATTCCAGGGCACTCTACCCAGGGCAACTGAGACTCTGTTTCATAAAATAAACAAACAACAACAACAACAAAAAAACCATAAAATAAAGCAGAACTACTAAAAAAAAAAATAGAAAAACAACCCCCAAACTAAAAAATGATTAATTACATATAACTTGTTACCTAGTTTTGTTATTTACATTAGCTTCTGCAAGCCTGGCATTATCCCCCTTTCCCCAGGCAGGAATTATGTCACAAATATTCACTAAGCCTCAGTTTCCTTGTTTGAAATATCTGGACTGTTGTGGAGATTAAATATCACTTTTGGGGGGGCTGTTTTGAAACAAGGTCTCACTCCCTTGCTCTGGATAGAGTGCAGTGATGTAGCTCCTAACAACCTCAAACTCTTGAGCTCGAGCCATTCTCTTGTCTCAGCCTCCCAAACAGCTGGAACTACAGATGCCCATCACAACACCAGGCTAGTTTTTCTACTTTTTTAGTAAAGACAGGGTCTGGTTCTTGCTCAGGCTGGTCTCAAACTCCAGAGTGCAAGCAATCCACCTGCCTTGGCCTCCCACAGTACTAGGATTATAGGTATGAGCCATGGCGATGGCCTAAATATCACTTTTAAAGACCTTTGAGGCAATGCCTGGTACAAACATCTAGAAATATTTGCTGCATCTCTACCTATCTGTCTTTCATCTCCTTCAACACTGAATGCCGAGATTTGGCTGCGTCTGTTCTTGTTGATCGCTGACATAAGAGTGATCATTGGAGTACTGGATCGGGAGTATTTTAGCAGGCAGCTGTTGGATTTTTTCTCCTTTTCTATTCCCTATTGATCCAACCAGTCCAGGTTAACTCATACTGGATCCCTGTCAGTTGGTATAGTTAAGCTTACTTTACAGAAGAGAAAGTGGAGTCTTAGGTAAGTTGCTAGTAAACGGCAGATCTGCCAAGACTCTAAGGCAGGTTTTAAGATACCTGGGGTTTTCACTAGGATGTTATTTGAGAAATTAAAAAAAAGATACCTGAGTAGGCTCCTTCTACCAAGCTACCTTTCAATGGTCTACCTGAGGAATAACTAATAGACAGGGCCTGTAAGCGGGAGAACAAGACTGCTTATCTTGGTCTTTCTTGCTTGTCCCTGCGACTGCTGCTCCCTTTGCTTATGGGGATGGGTTTCCTGTGAATTCATGCCACTTTTTCATTGAAAATACCCGGTCCCTTTAAGGCCTCGCAGGTGCAACGACTAGCCCCGCCTCCCTCCCGCGCTCTCTTCTGAGCCCAGCCCCTTGGTTTACGTCCTTCACTAATCACCGCTGGGATTGGGAAATCGGCCTCGTAACCGGGCAACTGCTGATCCACCCCTGTCCGTAGCGGATTGGCTTTAGAGGAGTTAGTCCGGGCTCTTCTCTCAACCGCCGCTAGTGTCGAAGCCAAGGGCTCCACTCCCGTTGCCATAGCAGCCGTACACTACCCTTCCCCCTCGTCTCTCTTCCGAAACATCCCATCCCTCTCAGGACCAAGATCTCTTCTCAACTGCTTCTAGTTGAGCAGAACCAGAGCCTGCCTTTCGTTGTGAAGGGGGACTGGGTGAGAGGGTTGGAGACCGTGGGTCAGGCTGGTGTTCCAAAGGGGCCAGGGAAGTAGGGCTCAGTGAGAGAAGAAATAAGTGGACAGGGGTTAGGGATGGAAGGGAGAAGGAGGAGAAGAAAAAGAATTGGTAGGGGAGACTGGCGAAGGTGGCTTAGAAGACGTGGGTGGGAATAACTGGGTAGAGGGAAGCAGGGAGACTGGGCTGCTGGAATACAGCTGGAGTCACCGGGAAGGCTGGAAGCTGTGGGAAGGCATCCTGAAGAGAGAGGGTCCTAGGGGGGAAGTAGGAAGTGGAGGTTGGGAGTCAGGAGGATGGGAGGTGGGAGTGATGGGGAGCACCCCCCACTGGAGGTGAGGGAGCCACAGGTTGGTGGGAGCTGAGGAGTCTTCTTTCTCAGGGCAAGGACTGAGCTTGATCTTCAAGCAGAAGAAAAGATGTCAGATGAAGATGATCTGGATGACTTTGAGCCAGACCAGGATGATTCTGAAAAAGATGATGATGAAAAGGAGACAGAGGACTGGGAAGATGACAGAAAAGAAGGAGAAGAATACTCTGAGGAAGTGAGAGCTGGGAGAGGGAGGGGTCGTGGGGCTGAGGAACAGGGCTGGCCAGGAGGGGATGCCTTACTCCACTTCCTTCTGCAGTGGCTGCCAACCCCCCTCACGGAGGATATGATGAAGGAAGGGCTTTCTTTGCTTTGTAAGACGGGCAATGGACTGGCTCATGCTTATGTGAAGCTGGAGGTTAAAGAGAGGTGTGTTTATGGGGGATCAGATGAAGACTGCAAGATTCTGGGACCTCATCTCCTTTTCTATGCTCATTCTTGGGAATTTTATCTGACAGTTTGGAGCACTCTCATCCCAGTGGGAAGGGAAGGGTACGATTTATTTTCCAGGAGCTTTAAGACTCCCCGTGTCAGAGCTGACCCGAGGAATTGGAGATAGAGTACTGGGGAGGATTCTTGCTGGATTCTTTCACTTGTCCTTCAGAGTGTGGGTTTTCTTCCCTTCACAAATACAAGGTCTCTTCCCACTGTTAATGACCCATCTACCTTCTCTTCTCCCTCTTCAACCCTCCCAACTGTACCCATTTTTCTCCCCATTACAAGCCATCTCTGTGTTGCCCTTTGCTTTAGCACCTCTCTAGTTCTTGCTGGGTTTTTAGCCCTAACCCTGGTTCTTCTTTCTTCTGCCATCTCCTAGGGACCTGACAGACATCTCCTTGCTGCGCTCCTACATCCATCTGCGCTATGTGGATGTTTCTGAGAACCACTTGACAGACCTGTCTCCACTTAATGGCCTAACCCACCTGCTCTGGCTGAAGGCTGATGGCAATCGGCTGCGGACTGCCCGGTTGAATGAACTGCCTTACTTGCAGATTGCCAGTTTTGCCTATAACCAGATCACTGACACTGAGGGCATTTTTCATCCTCGTCTGGGAAGCCTGGATCTCAAAGGTGGGTTCTTAGGGCCAGGTGTGGTGGCTCACGTCACCTCTGGGAGGCTGAGGGAGGAAGATCACACAGGGCCAGGAGTTCAAGACCAGCTTGAGCAAAAAATAGAAAAATTAATCGGCTCGGCACCTATAGCTCAACCGGCTAAGGCGCCAGCCATGTACACCTAAGGTGGCAGGTTCGAATCCCCAGCCCGGACCCGCCAAACAACAATGACGGTTGCAACCAAAAAATAGCCAGGCGTTGTGGCGGGCGCCTGTGGTCCCAGCTACTTGGGAGGCTGAGACAGGAGACTCGCTTGAGCCCAGGAGTTGGAGGTTGCTGTGAGCAGTGAAGCCACAGCACTCTACCCAGGGTGACAGCTTGAGGCTCTGCCTCCAAAAAAAAAAAAAAAAAAGAAAGAAAAATTAATCAAGGGTGGTAGTGTATACCCATGGTTCCAGCTACTCAGGAGGCTGAGGCAGGAGGATAATTTAGGCCTACGAGTTTGAGGTTGCAGTGAGCTGTGATGATACCATTGCACTCTAGCCTGGGTGACAGAGCAAAACTCTTGTGTCCAAAGAATTAAGAAAAAAGGTCATTGTTATGGGCTACATAAAGTTCATTTATTCCTAGCCTGGGGCCAACAAAAGTGGACAGTGTGTGGGCAGGGCCCATAGCTCAGTGGGTAGGGTGCTGGCCACATACACCCAGGCTGGCGAGTTCAAACCTGGCCCAGGCCTGCTAAACAACAATGACAACTGCAACGAAAAAATAGCCAGGCATTGTGGCAGGTGCCTGTGGTCTCAGCTACTTGGGAAGCTGAGACAGGAGAATTGCTTAGGCCCGAGAGTTTGAGGTTGCTGTGAACTGTGATGCCATGGTACTCTACTGAGGGGGACATAGTGAGACTCTGTCTCAAAAAAAGAAAAAGACAGTGTGCTCCTTGGCTATGGCACACAGCAATCTGTGTTCATTCTTTAATTCAGATAGTCATTATGACTGATTTTGACATTCATTTGGACAGTTCTACATGCTGGAGATACAGCAATAATCAAAACAAAGAAAATGCCTGTTTTCTTGTAGTTTACATTCTAGCTGGGGAAGATATACAATTCACAATGAACATAATAAGTAAGTAAATTATATAGTATGTTAAAAGGAAGTAAGTACTTTGAAAGAGTAGAACAGGGTAAGGGGAATGGGGGACACAGGTGGCTATTTCAAATAGGTTGGTTAGGACAAGCATCAGTAAGATTACATTTGAGCAAAAACTTGAAGGAGAACAGGGAGGGAGTTAGATATGTAGATTTCTTGGGCACTCTTCATTCACTCCTTAAAGGCTTAGGGAGACATGTCCATGAGGTCCTTTGACTAGCAGACCATTTGCTCCAGGGCCCCGATGGCGAGAATTCTGGAGCTCTCCTTCCTCACTATCTACCCTGCATTATAGAGAGAGGATGATTCAGAGGTTCTCAAAATTCAGGCTATAATGCTGAACACTTAGTGACCCTTTGGGCTTGGCGCCTAAAGCTCAGCAGTTAGGCTGCCAGCCACATACACCGGGGTTGGCAGGTTCAAATCCAGCCCAGGCCTGCTAAACAGCAGCAGCAGCAGCAACAACAACAACAACAACAACAAAATAGCCGGGCTTTGTGGTGTGTGCCTATAGTCCCAGCTACTATGGGAGACTGAGACAAGATAATTGCTTAAGCCCAAGAGTTTGAGGTTGAGCTGTGACACTATAGAACTTTACTGAGGGCGACATAATGAGACTGTCTCAAAAATAAATAAATACATAAATAAATAAATAAATAAATAAAGTGTCCCTTTGAGCTCTTGCCACACTCCTTCTCCCCAGGGAACCGCATCCACCATGTGACAGGTCTTGATCCTCAGAAGCTGATCAGCCTGCATACATTGGAGCTTCGGGGGAACCAGCTGGAAAGCACCGTGGGAATCAACCTCCCTAAGCTGAAGAACCTCTACCTGGTAGCTCACTAGGTCATAGGGTGGTGCAGGGAAGAGGGTATTACCCTGGGGTCAGTATGCCTGGTTTCTAGTAGGCTCAGCTACCAAGAGATGGATTCTTTCACTTGTCCTTCAGAGTGTGGGTTTTCTGCCCTTCACAAACACAAGGTCTCTGCCCATGGTTAATGACCTATCTACCTTCTCTTCCCCTTCCTCATCCCTCCTGTTACCCATTCTTCTCCCCATTATAGCCATCTCTGTATTGCCCTTTGCTTTAGCACCTTTGCCAATTCTTCACCATCATAATGACAACTGGTATCATTTATTGAGCCCTTACTTGGTGTCAGATGCTGTGGAGATGCCAAGTTAAATAGATACAGTGCTTACCACCTACTAGGGCTGATAATACGTAGTGTGTAAATAATACAGAGACAATTCACTTGGATACAAGTAGCAGCAAAATGTGCTGTAATTGAGGTACAGACATCAAACTAAGAGGCCACTAAAATATTTAGTTTTTGGATATTTGACCATCATCATTCCAAGATGGTGCTGATTGCACTTGTCAGTGGAGGAGAGGGGCTCCTGGGGCCTGGGGGTGGGTTGAAGCAACAGGGGGTCACTATTAATTTTTCTTTGGGATGGTAGCTTCTCCTGGACTTCTTTACCCTCTATTTCTGGGGTGTCCATCTACAGCTTGGAGACCACATGCTGATTATTTGAGGACTGTTTTGCTTAGCTGTGGTGTCAGATATTGCAAAAAGTATGCATGGATCTTGTTTCGGTTTCTTTTGCTCTTCAGTATTCATTAGTGTTTGTGTATTTAGTGCATGACCCAAGACAACTCTTATTTTACCAATGTGGAGCAGAGAAGAAAAAAGTTGGACCACTCCTGCTGTATGCATCTCTACTTACCTCATTCCCCTTCTCCACCCCTCCCTCTCTACCTCTTTGATTTCCTCTTTTGCTTCATTTCTTTCTGACTTCTCTTCCTTGCCTGTCCCTGATCCCCTCTCTCAATCAATCTACTATCTTGGGTTCAGGCCCAGAACTTGCTGAAGAAGGTGGAAGGCTTGGAGGAACTGACCGGTCTCACCACTTTGCATCTTCGAGACAACCAGATTGAAACTCTGAGTGGCTTCTCCGGGAAAATGTATTCACTGCAGTACCTCAACCTGAGGTATGCACTCCCTCCAAGCCCTACCTTGTCCCTACCACTGACCAGGAACAGCGTGTTCCTCTCTGGTCCAATTCTCCAGTCCTAGCTCACAGCTAGATCTTCACCCCACCCTCTCTCCTCATTCTTACTCCTGCTTTCCTTACTTTCTTCTGCATTCAGTCCTAAGAGCAACACTAAAACCTTTTGACTCATTATTTATTTAATTCACAATTATTAACAATGTGCTGGCTTGGCGCCTGTAGCTCAGCGGCTATGGCGCTAGCTACATACATTGGAGCTGGCGGGTTCAAACTTAGCCCAGGCCTGCCAAACAACAATGACAACTACAACAAAAAAATACCCAGGTGTTGTGGTGGGTGCCTATAGTCACAGCTACTTGGGAGGCTGAGGCAAGAGAATTACTTAAGCACAAGAGTTTGAGGTTGCGGTGAGCTGTGATGTCACAGCACTCTATTGAGGGCGACATAGACTCTGTCTAAAAGAAAAAAAAAGTACTATTTAGCTGGGCATTGTGGTGGGCACCTATAGTCCCAGCTACTTGGGAAGCTGAGGCAAGAGAATCATTGAGCCCAAGAGTTTGAGGTTGCTATGAGCTGTGATGCCACAGCACTCTACCCAGGGCAACAAAGTCAGACTCTGCCTCAAAAAAAGAATGTTTAGTGTTTTGGGGACACTAAAAGGAATTAGAGGTAGTCCTTGTTCTTCAGGGGCTCATAGTCTGGCTCCAACTCTTTTCCTGGCCCTATCCTTTTATAAATTTCCACTGCCTCTCCATCTCCTGGGCCCCAATTCCCTTTCTTATTTCCTACCTCTCTTCTCTTGAGCCCCACGTGTAAGGGACAACCCTCCTCCCTTACTGATAAAAAATATAAGATGTACTCATATTTGGGGAGAAAGAATGTTTGAAAGAAACTCTCTAGTGGGGCATGTGTCCAGGTGGTTTGTGTCTAAAATCCCAGCAATTCAGGAGGCTGAGGTGGAAGGACTGCTTGAGGCCAGAAGTTTTAGACTGCAATGAGCTATGACTGCATGACTGTACTCTAGCCTGGGAGATAAAACCCCATTTCTTTAAAAAAAAAAAAAAAAGGCTGGATTTGGTGGTTCCCTGTAATCCTAGTGCTCTGGGAGGCTGAGGGGATGGATGGCTGGAGCTCAAAGTTCTAGACCAGCCTGATCAAGAGTGAGGGCTAGGCGCGGTGGCTCATGCCTGTAATCCTAGCACTCTGGAAGGCCAAGGCAGGTGGATTGCCTAAGCTCACAGGTTTGAGACTAACCTGAGCTAGAGTGAGATCTTATTCCTAAAAACAGCTGGGTGTTGGGTGGCGCCTGTGGCTCAAAGGAGTAGGGCGCTGGCCCCATATACTGGAGGTGGCGGGTTCAAACCCAGCCCCAGCCAAAAAGTGCAAAAAAAAAAAAAAACCCAAACAAACAAAACAGCTGGGTGTGTGGCAGGTGCCTGTAGTAAAAAAAAAAAAAAATGCTGGCTTACACTGATCTAGTGAGATGTGTGTATGTGTCATTTTCCTGTTAATGGTCTGGATGGGGATAATGGCCCCTTCCCAGGGCCTATGAACTAGGGATGTTTGGAAAGAAGTAGGGTGTATCTTGGAGGGGGTTGTTATTTCAATGACGGGGAGGTACTTTTGGGGCTAGAGATGCTAAATATCTTGCCATGCACAGGACATACAGTACAAAATGCCTGTAGTACTCCAGGTAGGAAACACTGCACGAGGCTTAGCATGTCCATTGAGATAAGGCTGAAACATTTAAATAGGATTTCCGAAAGGCTTGAGACAAAGTTAGCTGGGCATGCTTACATTTGCTTGTAGTCCTAGCTACTGCACTCTACCCTGGGTGACAGATTGAGACCCTATCTCAAGAAAAAAAAAAAAAGAAGAGGGGCGGCACCTGTGGCTCAGTGAGTAGGGCGCCAGCCCCATATACTGAGGTTCAGCCCTGGCCAAACTGCAACAAAAAATAGCCGGGTGTTGTGGCAGATGCCTGTGGTCCCAGCTATTCAGGAGGTTGAGGCAAGAGAATCACATAAGCCCAAGAGCTGGAGGTTGCTGTGAGCTGTGATGCTACAGCACTCAACTGAGGGTGACAAAGTAAGACTCTTAAAAAAAAAAAAAAAGAGGAAGAAGATGAGAAAGCAGAAGAGGAAGGAGAGGAAAGAAAGGCTCGAAGACAAGAACATGAAAATAAGCCAGGTGGAGTAAAAAAGGCTGGATATAGGCGTATGTGTCTAAAATCCCAGCAATTCAGGAGGCTGAGGTGGAAGGACTGCTTGAGGCCAGAAGTTTTAGGCTGCAGCGAGCTATGACTGCATGACTGTACATGTATTTTCATGACGCATACACCTATAGTTCCAGCTACTCAGGAGGCTGCGCCAAGAGGATCTCTTGAGGCCAAGAGTTTGAGATTGCTGTGAGCTATAACGCCATGGTACTCTACCCAGGGTGACAGAGTGAGACTCTATATCAGATAAATAAGTAAATAAGTAAATGCAGACTAACATGCAATAAGGCCTGTTAGAGATGACAATTTAGGCTGGAAGGCCCCAACCCATCCTTAGCTATAGATTCTTTGCTCTGGGGAGTTCTAATGTAGCATCCAGCACCCTGAACCTGTACTTAGATCCCAGTTCTGTCTTCACTGACCTAGGTCCTACCTTTTAACCTTTTAGAGGTCCTACCTCTGTTGGATTTGTTCCCTCCCCTCCAACTATAGGACGGGGCTGTGGACTAGCTTTGCTACTCCAAAAGGATAAACAAACGCATTTCAAAGTAGAATGTGGCACTTAGGGATTTCTCAAAGGGCAGCAGTAGAACTGGAGTGGGGCTGGATGGCACCTTTGCAGCAAATCTGGCAACACTTGGCAGGCCAGAACTTTCAGTCAATGTTTGTAGGGAATCTGAAACCCAGTGGCAGAATGGCCCCAGAAGCCCCATTCCTAGAGGCTGGCAACCAAAGCCCATTTTTCTTTTTCTTTTTTTTTCTTTTTTGTAGAAAAAGTGAGACCAGAGTCTCACTTTATCACCCTTATTAGTGTTCCGTGGCATCACATAGCTCACAGCAACCTCCAACTCCTGGGCTTAGGTGATTCTCTTGTCTCAGCCTCCCAAGTAGCTGGGACTATAGGCACCTGCCACAACGCCCAGCTATTTTTTGTTGCAGTTTGGCTGGGGCCAGGTTTGAACCTGCCACCCTCAGCATATGGGGCCGGCACCCCACTCACTGAGCCACAGGCACCACCCTCTTTTTTTTTTTTGAGACAGAGTCTCACTCTGTCACCCTGGGTAAAGTGCTTTGGCATCATTATAGCTTACAGCAGCCCAGACTCTTGGGCTTATGTGAGCCTCTTGCCTCAGCCTTCCAAGTAGTTGGGACTATAGGTGCCCACCATGACACCCATCTAATTTTTCTATTTTTAGTAGAGACAGGAGTCTCCCTCTTGCTCAGACTGGTCTTCCAACTCCAGAGCTCAGGCGATCCACCCACCTTGGCCTCCCCAGAGTGCTAGGATTCCAGACATGAGCCACTGTGCCTGCCCACCAAAGCCCATTTTTCCTGGGTAAACCCTGTTAACTGAACCAGCAGGAGCAACATGGTAACAGACCTGGCGGAGCTGGCCAAGCTTCGGGACCTGCCCAAGCTGCGAGCCTTGGTGCTGCTGGACAACCCAATCACAGATGAGAGTGACTACCGCCAGGAGGCCCTTGTGCAGATGGCACAGCTTGAACGCCTTGACAAGGACTACTTTGAGGAGGAGGAGCGGGCTGAAGCCAGTGAGATCCGTCAGAGGCTGAAAGAAGACCAGGAGCAGGAGGCTGAGCCTGAGCAGGACCCGGAGCAGGACCAGGAAGTGATGTAGCAGCAGTTCTTCTGGCCTCCAAAGCTAGTAAGGGAGCCAGCAAGGAGGCAGTCAGAGGAGGCCAGGGGCTGGGCAGGGTGGAGAAAGGGCAAGAGGGCCAATTGATGTGGGATGAGGAGAATGAGGAAGGAATAAAGCAAAGAGAAGCTTGGAAAGATCAGGGTTCGGAGTTGGGGAGTGTCAAGGTGAGGAGAGGGACCCCAGGGTCCTGGGAAGAGCTGAAAAAAGGCTTAGGAGATATATTAGGAGGTCAGAAGAGTAAGGGAAAAGAATTGGGGTGGCAGGGAGAGGAGTTGGTAGGGGGTGCACATAGACTGAAATCTGCTAGGAAAGGACAGACATGTCTGGGTGCATGGTGGGGTTGTGGGGGATGGAGGCAGTTGGTAGTGTTTGAGGAATGCAGCTGGGCCTAGGAGAGAAGGCAAAGAGGAAAATCCTGCACTAAAAATCTGAAGCTAAAAATAACAGGACACAGGGTGGGGGAAATAAAGGAGGGCAGGGTGAGGCAGAATTCTAGAGACTGAGATGAGCGTGGCAGCTGGGCACTTCAGATGGGGGCAGAGGCTTTACTTTTGCATTCTTCCTCCAGGAGATCAAAGATGCTGGCCCCGAAACCTGATCAGTTCCAGTGAGGGGTCACTGCACTCAGACCCAGGAGATAAAGGATGCTTCCTTTTGCCACAAATCTAGAAATTCATCACAGCCTAAGGCCCAGGCTCTGTACCAGTAACCAGGGCGGGGAGCAGTCCTCAGCCAGGTGTGGTGGGAAGAGGTGGGAGTTCAAATAGGGCTGGCTGGGGTGTTAGGACAGTTAAATTTTCCAATAAAGAGACATTTTGATAGTCTTGTGTCTGACTGAGTTTGTGTCTTGGGCTTCACTAGCAGTGTGAGCCTCGCGACCCCGACTGCTGGGGAGAAGCTGCGTCTGTTACTCTCTAGTGGGTCAGGATCTGGGAATAGCAATGAGTGCGTGCGGTGTGTGTATGCGTTGGGGGACAGGTATTCGGTCGCCCCAACCCCTCCTCCATCGCTTCCCCCAACCCTCCCCTCCAGCAGTCCCCACCCGCGCCCGTACGTGCGCCTCCACCGGCAGCTCCTGACTCATCGGGGGCCCCAGGTCACATGCGCCCGCGCGGCCCTATAGGCGCCTCCCCCCTCCCGCCTGCCGCCCGGGAGCCGCAGCAGACGCTGCCGCCGCCGCTGCTGTCGCCACCACTCCCGCTATCTGCGCTGCCGCTGCCGCCGCTGCCCCAGCTACAACCACCGCCTGAGTCCGCAGCTCCCAGGTGAAGCCCAGGCCAGGCCCAGCGCCCCTCCGGTCCTCCGCCCCTCGCCTGGCCTTGCACATCAGGTGCTGCTGTGCGCACCTGCTCCGTCACTCGCCTCTCGGCACCCGCCTTCCTCGCCTCCCCGGACTGCTGTTCTCTCGCTATTCTCGCGCTTTCTGGTAGCCAGAACGAAAGGGATGGCACCTCCTTATCCGGGTGCAATCCCTCTAGGCACCTGTGTCTCCCTAACTGCGCCTCTCTCCATCCCTACCTGCCTCTCTCCCAAGCTTTTCTTCGCCTCCGGTTCTGTCAATTTGTTTCTTAAGTTCAAATGGCTGTGCTTTTGTATCCTGTCACGTCGCTTCTGCTTCGCAATTGGGGAAATGTCTTCTTTCCCCCTTCTTCAGCTTCCCCAGCCTTCCTTCTCTCCCGCTGCTTCCCCACATCGCCCCTCTCCTTTCACTCTTCCTCCTCTCGGCTGCATGGGGGATGAAGGGAAGGAAGAGGCATTTGGGCTCAGGGGGAGGACAGGCTCAGCCTTGTCTGTTTCCACCAGGTCGCTCATCCTCCTCCCCCCACCCCGAACCTCTAGGGACTGGAGGGCGCCTTCCCAGGACCCTCTCCCCAGACCCTTCTTGTACATCTCTCGGAGCGGAGGGACACATGTTTGGGAAAGAGATTGGGACCTTGGAGTAGGGACAGAGTCCTGGCAGGTTAAGGTGTTAAGTTGAGGAGGGATGGGAGCTCTGGAGGAGAGGCCCGGCTACCCAGGCAACCCATTCCCTTCTTTCTGGGTTGAAGGAGAAAAGCAGGTGAGATAGCCATTCTGCTCTGAGGAGACCTGAGGGAACCCCACCAGCCAGCCCGCCTGCTGAGGGGCCAGGGAACCACTGTCAGTACCCCTCCTCTCCTCACTGCGGCGTTCTCCCATCCCATTTTTTGATCGAACCCCGCTCCCCACTGCAGTGACCTCCCCTTCCTCACTGCATTGACCTTCTCTCTCCATGGGGGGAGGGGGAATCCCTTCTACGGCCCGGAGACTGCAGCCAGCTCCTCCCCACCCCCCACCCACTGCAGTAACCTCTTTCCCATCCCGCCCAGCCTCTGGCCCCGCCCAATAATCTCTGGCTCCGCCCCCCCAAGCCTCTTATCTTTTTTTCTTCCTTCCCTCCCACTGAGGAGATCCCAGCCAGCATGTCCATAGAGAAGATCTGGGCCCGGGAGATCCTGGACTCCCGTGGGAATCCCACAGTGGAGGTGGATCTCTATACCGCCAAAGGTAATGGGTGGGGCATGAGCCTTCCCACAGCCCCCTGTTCTCCATGGGCTCGGCCTGAGTGAGAGGCCTTCCTTGAGACCTAGTGGGGATGGGGTGCCGGGCCTGTGGGGCCCAGCTCACAGTTCAGATTGTGAGGGTTGGATCCTCCTTGTCTAGGGGAGCCAGGCCAGGCGAGTCTGTGGCTGGAGGTTAGTGTGTGAGCCATGCCCTACCTCTGTCTGTCTGTCTATGCACCTGCTTGTGTGCATAGGTGTACTGCTGGACATAACTTCATTTCTGTGGGCTCCCACTGTGTATATGGGGCCTCAGTTGAGCAGATGAGGAGACCACTGCTTGTGTGTCTGGCTCAGTGTGTGTGTGTGTGTGCGTGTGTGTGTGTGCTTGTGTGCGTGTGAACAGTGTAGGGAGAGGGATAAATTTGGCAGGCAAGAGTCTGAGGCTGAAAAGCTGAAGGAATCTCTGGCCCCTGTGATGTCCTTCTTCCCTTCTCATTCCTTGTTCCTCTCCTAGGTCTTTTCCGAGCTGCAGTGCCCAGTGGAGCCTCCACAGGCATCTATGAGGCCCTGGAGCTGAGGGATGGGGATAAACAGCGTTACTTAGGCAAAGGTGAGGCCATTTCTCTTTTCTAGGCTCTCCCACCCCTCAACCTTATAGCCCTACCTCATATCAATTCCCAGCCCTCTTCTATTATGCCTTCCCTTCTCCTTTTCCCTTATGGCCTCTCCTGGCCTAACTCAGTCCAGCCTCTTCCTTTCTCCAGGTGTCTTGAAGGCAGTGGACCATATCAACACCACCATCGCACCAGCCCTCATCAATTCAGTGAGGCCTGCTCTTTGCTGGGGATGGCAGGGCCAGAATCCTGGAGCAAGGGTGGAGGGGAAGGAGAACCCACCTTTTAGGAATCATGGTTATAAAGGGAGGAGGAGGGGAAAGGCTCCTTATTGCCCCTTCCTCCCACAGGGGTTGAGATCCCTTAATTTAGGCAGGTCACTGTCACAGGGCCTGGTTGGACCCTGGCCACACGTAATCCTGTGTGTGAATGAGGGGCCCTCGTGCCATAGGGCCCTGCATGATGGAGGCTCTGCCCATAGGGTCTCTCTGTGGTGGAGCAAGAGAAACTGGACAACCTGATGCTGGAGCTGGATGGGACTGAGAACAAATGTAAGCAGGGGCTGGAGAAAGTGGGGAGCACAAGTGTGTGGGGTGTGGAGCAATGCCAGGGAGCTTCCTCAGGAATGACTAGCAGAGAACTTCTATCCTCCTCCCAAAGCAGAGCAAATATCGACCGGCAACTGCAGTGGGAGGGAGGGACATCAGACAGGAGGAAGAACTCAGCAGGATAAAGAGGAGGGAGCTAGTATGAGATAGTCTGTGTCACATGGAGATGTTTAGGAAGAGGTTCTCCTTTCCACCTCATTCTCTTTTCAGGAGAGAATGGATGATAATGGTTGCTGGGGTAGGGAAGGGGGAGGGGTCTCCTTTACTAACTCCTTTTAGGGAGTATAGATGGAGGCAGGGACTAGAAGAGAAAAGGGGTCATTTTGTGCTCAGTGCCTTCCTCTGTAATCTCCCAGCCAAATTTGGGGCCAATGCTATCCTGGGTGTGTCTCTGGCCGTGTGTAAGGCTGGGGCGGCTGAGCGGGAATTGCCCCTCTATCGCCACATTGCTCAGCTGGCTGGGAACTCAGACCTCATCCTGCCTGTGCCGGTGAGCACTGCCCATACTATGCCTGTGCCCCTCTGGGGTGGGGATGGGGTGGGCGCAACCTTTTGAGGAATGATGGGGGGCAGTAAATTGGGGCAGGTAAAGAAGAAAGATGGAAATATGGGACTCTGAGTCTGGGAAGCTGGGGGAAGTTTGGCATCTTGGGTTCATACTCCCAGGGGTGGGGAGGAAAGGGCTCTTTGACCCTTCTGTCATTCTGTGGCTCCCCAGGCTTTCAATGTGATCAATGGTGGCTCCCATGCTGGGAACAAGCTGGCTATGCAAGAGTTCATGATCCTTCCAGTGGGTGCTGAGAGTTTCCGGGATGCCATGCGACTTGGTGCAGAGGTCTACCACACACTCAAGGGGGTCATCAAGGACAAGTATGGCAAAGATGCCACCAATGTGGGTGATGAAGGTGGCTTTGCCCCCAATATCCTGGAAAATAGTGAAGGTGAGGCCAAGAGCCCCACTTCCAGCTCTAAGGCTTACTCTATCTTGGGGTATTAAGAAGGGCCACACAGTTCACCAAATCCTGAATATGGGTAAAAGGTCCTTGAACTACAAACTCAAAGAGGTACCAGCCCTTGGAGTAGGTTCCAGAGGACCTGCCAAATTCACATTCAGACATAGGACGGTCTTTTACTTGCCCAGCCATATTTCTTAGCATCTGTCAGTTGTCATGGAGCCCCTGGGAATACTGGGAGTTGGTTTAGGTGACCTGTAGGATCCATCCCATCCTTCAACTCAGTTTGATGAGATATTCCATATTCTAAGGAATCCATTCCAAATCTATCTTATCTATACCTCGAACTCTTAAGCCTCTAGGATGCCTAATTTTTCTGTGCCCTGGGAGAAACTATATAGGGAATAGAAACAATATAGGTAGGTTTGGTGTGCAAAGCACTGTGGTTAGGGCACCAGCCACATACAACGAGGCTGGTAGGTGCAAACCTGGCCCAGGCCTGCTAAACAACAACAACAAAAAATAGCCAGGTGTTGTGGTAGGTGCCCGTAGTCTCAGCTACTTTGGAGGCTGAGGCAAGAGAATCGCTTAAGTCCCAGAATTTGAGATTGCTGTGAGCTGTGATGCCATGACACTCTACTGAGGGTGACATAGTGACACTCTGTCTCAAAAAAAAAAAAAAGCTTGGACCTGTAGCTCAGTGGTTAGGGCACCCGCCAAATACACCTGGGATTGGTGGGTTTGAACCTGGCCCAGGGCCTGCTAAACAATGACAACAACAACAAAAACATAGCCAGGCTTTGTGGTGGGTACCTGTCGTCCCAGCTACTTGGGAGTCTGATCCAGGAGAATCGCTTTAGCCTAAGAGTTTGAGATTGCTGTGAGCTGTAATACCATGGCACTCTACCGAGGGTGACATAGTGAAGATTCTGTCTCAAACGAACAAACAAACAAACAAACAAAAAAGGCTCTATGTCCAAATTACTTGGATTTATTTGGACCTTGACTTGAAGAGTTACTAGCTGGTGATCTTTCCTTTTTTTTTTTTGAGACAGAGTCTTCACTGTGTCACCCTCTGTAGAGTACTATGGCATGACAGCTCATAGCAACTTCAAACTCTTACGCTTAAGTGATTTTCTTGCCTCAGCTTCCCACGTAGCTACAAGCACCTGCCACAACGCCTGGTTATTTTTTGGTTGCAGTTGTTGTTATCTAGCAGGCCTGGGCTGGATTTGAATGCGCCAGCCTGGGTGTATGTGGCTGGTGCCCTAGCTGCTGAGCTTCACGAGCCAGCTGGTGATCTGTCTTACTTAATTTCTCTGTGTTTCATTTTTCTTATGTGTAAAATGGGAATAATAATATTACCTACTTCAGAATATCATTGTAAGGATTGAATGAGACCATATGTATGAAGTGTTCAGGTGACATGATACCACTGAAAAAACAACTATTTTGTTTGTTTGAGACAGAGTCTCACTCTGTTACCTTGGATAGAGGCATGTGCAATGATGTCATTGTAGTTCATAGTGACCTCAACTCTTGGGCTCAAGAGATCCTCTTGCCTCAGCTTCCAGAGTAGCTGGGACTATAGGCATGTGCCACCATGCTCAGCTAGTATTTTCTATTTTTAGCAGAGAGGGCATCTCACTGCTCAAGTTGGTCTTGAACTCCTTCACCTCAAGCAATCTTACCCACCTCGACCTCCCAGAGTGCTAGGATTGCATGAGATATCGTGCCCAGCACAACTATTTTAACAGAATTCTATAACTCTGTCTTCCTAGAAGAAGGCTTCTCTCCCAAGACTTTGTGATAAGCTCAACAAAAACCTTAGCCAGGCGCCTGTGGCTCAGTGAGTAGGGTGCTGCCCCCATATGCCGAGGGTGGTGGGTTCTAACTCAGCCCTGGCCAACTGCAACAACAACAAAAAATATAGCTGGGCATAATCCCAGCAACTCTGGAGGCGGAGGCAGAAGAATCACCTAAGCTCAAGAGCTGGAGGTTGCTGTGAGCTGTGACACCACGGCACTCTACGGAGGGTGACAAAGTGAGACTCTGTCTCTAAAAACAAACAAAAAAACCTTAGCCATCCTTCCCCTGGAACAGTCCTCCATTTCTGCTCTGAATTCCTTTTCTTTCCATTCCTCCTTGCCCACCCTCCTGTTTATAATGTAATCTTTCTATATTCTGTCCCAAGCCTTGGAGCTGGTGAAGGAAGCCATCGACAAGGCTGGCTACACAGAAAAGATTGTCATTGGCATGGATGTTGCTGCCTCAGAGTTCTATCGTGATGGCAAATATGACTTGGACTTCAAGTCTCCTGCTGATCCTTCCCGATACATCACTGGGGACCAGCTGGGGGCCCTTTACCAGGACTTTGTCAGGGATTATCCTGGTGAGGGGAAGGGGTGTGGGTAAGAGGGCAGGGGGAAGGTTGGGAGCAGGCAGGGATATGTTTGGGCAACTCTGGACCTTATGGGATGCTGACCTATGTGCCAGGTGGAGGTTTCCTGAGAATCTGAGAAATAGGGAGATGAGAGAGAGCTGCCTGCAAAGACCAGATTTTGTATATAGTATAAATGAACAGGTACCTGTGATGAATCTGTTCCATCTGCTTTGGATCCTGATTAAAGTCATGGGTTCTGAAAGCTACTGGGGTTATAAGGAGGGCTCTGGGATGGTGAGAGGGTGACTGGACCTAGCAGGAAACTAGTGCATCTCAATATTTTAATATTATTATTATTTTTAGAGACAAGATCTTGTTCTGTCATCCAGGCTGGAGTACAGTGGTATGATCATAGCTCACTGCAGCCTTGAACCTTGAAGGTCAGGTGATCCTTCCATCTTAGCTTCCCATGTGGCTGAGGCTATAGGTATCCCAGGATGTCTCACTATGTTGCTCAGGCTGGTCTTGAACTCCTGGCCTCAAGTGATCCTCCCACCTTCGCCTCCCAAAGTGTTGGGATTATGGGCGTGAACCACTGTGCCCAGCCACATCTCACTATCTTTTATTTTTTGGCCGGGGCTGGGTTTAAACCTGCCACCTCCAGCATATGGGGCCGGTGCCCTACTCCTTTGAGCCACAGGCACCGCCTTCAATATCTTTGATTAATGACATGGTGGATGCTAAATGAATCTGGAACTGATGTATAAGTAGGAAAGAAGGTGAGGAAGAACTGAATTACCCTCTCCCAAGTCTGCTGAGAGCTTTTATCCCTGCTGAGAGTGGAGGCAGTTGGTCTTCATCTTCATAAGACAGAGCAAAAGACAACAGACATAAATTTCAGAGCGAAGAATTTAGATTAGTAATGAGAAAGGGCTTTCTGGTGGTAAGAATAGGAAAATGCGAGGTTGTGAACGTTCTGAACCCTCATTATTGGAAGGTTTTATGAAATAAGAATTGGGATAAGAACTACTTAGATCAGGCTTATAGTATGTTCGTGTATGTGGGGGGAGGTTGGGGTAGCAAGGATGAGCAGGCTTAGTCAGGGACCTGTCCATTTCAGGAAATAAAGAGGGGGGGTTTTCCAGCTGATACAGAGACCCAAGGAGAATTAATAGTTCCCCCTGCCCCTCCCTCTGCCTCTGCAGTGGTCTCCATTGAGGATCCATTTGACCAAGATGATTGGGCTGCCTGGTCCAAGTTCACAGCCAACGTAGGGATCCAGATTGTGGGTGATGACTTGACAGTTACCAACCCAAAGCGTATTGAACGGGCAGTGGAAGAAAAGGCTTGCAATTGTCTACTGCTCAAGGTTAACCAGATTGGCTCAGTCACTGAAGCCATCCAAGCGTGAGTGACTCCTGGTCCTCTCCTCCTTAGCCCCTGTTTCTACAGGACCCCCCCTTGCAAGTGCTCCCAGCTTAATCATCCTACCCAGGGATGTTGAAGAGATCAGGGAAACCTGGAATCATCACAGTTCTTTTAACTCTGCTCCCTCCATTCCTGATTTTGCTATCCCAGATAGCTTCCCTCCAGATGTTTCTTTCTTTTTTTTTTTTTTTTGAGACAGAGCCTCAAGCTGTCCCCCTGGGTAGAGCGCCGTGGCATTACAGCTCACAGCAACCTCCAACTCCTGGGCTCAAGCGAGTCTCCTGCCTCTGCCTCCCAAGTAGCTGGGACCACAGGTGCCCGCCACAATGCCTGGCTATTTTTTGGTTGCAGCCGTCATTGTTGTTTGG
>CAUYTI010125923.1:0-27032 GCA_963575145.1 Galago senegalensis
GTTGTGGCAGGTGCCTGTGGTCCCAGCTACTTGGGAGGCTGAGGCAGGAGACTTGCTTGAGCCCAGGAGTTGGAGGTTGCTGTGAGCTGTGATGCCATGGCACTCTACCCAGGGGGATAGCTTGAGGCTCTGTCTCAAAAAGAAAAAAAATAAAATAAAAAATAATAAATTATAAAACCAAAAAAGAGAAAATGAAAAAGACAACCTGTGGAATGGGAGAAAATATTTGCAAATCATATATTGTCTCAGGCAGTTTTATCTAGAAGATATTTTAAAAACTCTTACAACTCAATAATAAACAGACAAGCCAACTAAATGGGCAAAGTATCTGAGTAGACATTTCTCCAAAGAAGATATACCAGTGGCTAAAAAACAAGCACACAAAAAGCTGCTTAACTTCATTTGCTATCAGGGAAATGCAAATTCAAGTGAGCGACCACTTCACACTCACTCGCTCAGATGTCTATAATCGGATATTATAAGCATTGGTAAAGGTGTGGAAAAATTGGAGCCAGTGTGAATGTCAAACAGTGCCACTACTGTGGAAAGGTCTGGCAGTTCCTCAGAGTTAACATATGATCCAGAAAGTCCCTTTCTAGGAATGAAAGTCCCACTTCATTCCAGGAGAAATGAAAACATACGGCCACACAAAACTTGTACATGTTGATTATCCTAATACCCCCAGGATGGAAGCTACGCACATACTCATCTGGAGATGCATAGATAAACACACACAATGGAGCGTTACTGGGCTGTGAATAGGAGCGAAGAACGGACGCATGGTTCACCGTGGATGAGCCCTGAAAACATGCTAAGTGACCGAACCCAGACACACAGTGCGTGACTCCATTTGTATAAAATGTCTAGAATAAGCGACCTGTGGAGACAGAAAGCAGAACAGTGCCTGTCTGGAGCTGGGGTGGTGGGAGTGGGAGGAAATGTCTGTGATCACTCATGGGTCCAGGGTTTCTTTGGGGGGGTGATGAAAATGTTCTAAAATATTACAGATGGCATATCTCTTTGAATACACTAAAAAACATTATATACTCAAAGTGGACTAATCATAGAATTGTAGATTAATGAAGTTGTCAACTGAAAAATAAGACACAATGTGTTTCGATCAGTGGTTTGATGGTATTTGTGAAATGATTGCTCTGATCCTTCTTACTCACTCGGTAGACTTGATGTGACTTCTCAAGAGAAAAATTCCCACCTGCCCCTTGTGGGCAAGGGCGCTCTGACAGGTATAGTTCAGGTGTGCAGAAGTTTGTCTCAATTTCTTTCCTAGATACATAGAGTTTTTAAATTCTTCTTACTTCTCCCAGGAGAAGGCCGGCTTTGTCAGGGTTTTGCAGCTCAGCTAGTAGTGGGTATTGTGACAGTCCGGGGTCTGTCTCTACTGTACAGCTCAGAGAGCTGCTGGATCAGGCAGCAGGGGACAGAGGAGACACTGAAAACTGCTAACGGAAAGTGGATCTTGCCTGAGCGGCCTCCAAGGGGGTTTGCACTTGGCATGGGCCCACATCTGTAGGCTTTGCCTCTATGAATGGAAACGAAGTACAGTAACTTGATACCTACGTCGTTTGAGGCTCATTTTGATAGCTGAAAAACTTAATAAGGTACTGTTATTGTCCTGCGAAATTTCCTCTACAAAAGCTCCCCCGCCCTTTGCAGTCATCTGCTTAAAGCTTTTCACCTTCAGTTTCCCAGAACAGAAACTGATGTAAAACCCTTCTGATTTTTGCATTTCGTTGCTTCAAGTTTTTACTCTCTGTGGTTGGTTTTATTGCCTGGATGCAGAAAATTCTCTTAGGTTTGTAAGCCGTAGAAGATGAAATATTAATTTGATTTTTGAATCCTTTTCATGACACAGTTGGGCATTCACTTTTAGGCATGATTTCAACCAGAGCTTTGCAGAAACCCGAAATGAAAAGGGTGGTTGTTTTCTCTGTTGAATGTTCCTTTTTATTACCTTTCCTTCAGTGTTCCCAAGACCTTGAATCCCTGAGATTGGGGTTCTCATATTTCTCTGTATCCCTGTGTTGGCAAAGAGTGGAAGAAAGTGTTATGATGGGTAAATGTGAGCTGTCTGGCCCAGAGGAATTATATATGGGCTGTACATAGATATGACCATGTTGAAGTCATTGTGGCTAAGATTCTTGGAAATGTGTGATTCCCTGGAAAGTTTTATTAATAATTTAATTGAGGCCATGCTAGAAATTCCAGGGAATTCTCAGTTAGTTGGCTTCAAGTGGTCCATCCCATCAGAGCCATGCTGAGGCTGGAAACATGGAGAGAGGAAACTGAGGTTGACCAGATCTCCTTCTGGCACTGTCTTCTCTAACTGGAATTACAGAGGGCAAAACTTGAGACAGCTGGTTTGCAGCAGCTCCGTGCTTGACTGGCTACTCTGCCAACTTAAATACAGGAATTCCTAAAAGGACTCCCAGTAAGTTCTTCCACTGCGCCTATAGGCCTCAGGTATTGGTTGCTCTGATTGCTACACAGGCTGTTCAGCTCTATGTACATGGGCTGCCTGTCCTAATCCAAAGTCCTAACAAGGCTTTGCTACTCCTCCTTTACAATTTGGCTGGAAGTTATACTAAGAAATAGTATTGCTTTAAGGAAATGGTTTGTTCTCTGCCTTAATGCAACCACCAAATTAAAAAAAAATTAGTGACACACCCAGTTCATTGTCTGTGAAGGGATTGCTGAGATTATCCACCACAGTAAGACTGAGCTGCATGAAAGAGAAAGCGATTTTCTGCTTTGTGGATTTATGTATAGTTTGTGAGAATGTATACTTACGCTGCTGTCTGTTTTTAGACCATTCAGAATTTGCTAGCTTCAAGGTTTGGATTTTTAAAAGAGTCTCTTCTGTTGTTCCCTTCTGGCAGTAACTCATACTTATTTCCTGCAAGAAAATGTTTGTAAGAGAAAGTGAAAGCTTAAAAGGGTAAAATAATTTATTTTGGGCAAGAGGAAAATATTCATTTTGTATCCTAAGGTTAATAGCATGAGCTTTAGAAAAGCCACATAGCCAGGCGTGGCGGCTCATGCCGGTAATCCTAGCTCTCTGGGAGGCTGAAGCTGGTGGATTGCTTGAACTCAAAAGTTCAAGACCAGCCTGAGCAAGAGAAAGTCCCCAACTCTACTAAAAATAGAAAAGCTAGCTGGTTGATGTGGTGGGCACCTGTAGTCCTGGGAGGCTGAGGCAAGGGGATCTCCTGAGCCCAAGAGTTTGAGGCTGCTATGAGCTTTCATAATGCTACAACACAGAGTGAGACTCTATTGCAAAAGAAAAAAAGAAAGAAAGAAAATTTCAGAAGTCACATAAACGTCAGTTGTTTCCTTATTCTGGCACCACTGGTTAGATGTTTCCTTGTCTGTGATTTGGAGATAATGCTATATTCCTTCCAGTCTAAGACACCTTTGATGGCAAGATGCACCATGATTTTGAGATGAAATAGGAATGCTTCTAATTAGACCACAACATAAACCTAAGATACTATTGGTTATAAGACGCATGTTGGTTTCAGAGCATCAAAATCCATAAAATTTTGAGAATTAAATGAGATACTATATTTAGAGTAGCTACCACAGTTCCTGACATAGAGTCAATAGCAGTGTATGTGTGTGTGTGTGAGTTTACTGGCCCACAGAGAGAGAAGGGGACAAGGAAGGGAAGGGGAGAGAGAATGAATGAATGAATGAATGAATGATACTTCTTTTCCAGATGCTCATTCTATTTTCTCTCCCCTGCCCTATGCCCAGCTTTCTTCCTTGAAGACAGAGGCAGAACCTGGATGTCATAAAGGCTTACAATGAAATTCTTTTTAATCATAGTCTTATGTTTGCAAGCCATTCATTTTCAACTGAACTAAAGAAAACTTTCATGTGATAAACATAGAAAGGGGAAGTGAAACCCTCCATGAGAATGTCTAAGATTTTGAGAACCCATCCAGGATCACTTGGTTTGCCACAGGGGACATTCTGCACCACTGTAATTTTATAACAGAAAAGAAGTTTCAGACATCACACTGCATGCTTTGTTACCTTTGGTGCCTTGGAAATTTAAACTTTCGTGAATAACGTTCAATTCATCATTTTGGTAAAAGTGAGGTTTTTCAGGCATTGATCCAGAGATTTAGTGTCTTGTTAAGTTTTACACTGATTTTAATGAGTTGTTTTAGCCTCAAATTAAATCTCAGATTTTCCAGAAATGAATGAGTAAATCCCTTAAAGATTTTATGTAGCAAATTCTAAATAGTAAAATTTGTTAATTCATCCGTATATTCACCAGGCCCCGGTAAGTGCTGGGCAGGTAGGAAGATGCTGACACTATAGACCCTCTGTGTACAGGGAGCCTACGGCAGAGAGAAGCAAACGGACAGACGTGGCAGATACGATGACAGGACTCAGCGCGGAAAGCAAATAGTTCTTAGCAATAGCAATGACAATAACAGCACAAATGAAGCTCCCTGAGCCTAGAATATTCTTGATAATGGACCATCTTCTGTAATGGACCATGTCTTCCTCTCCTTCAGTTCAAGGTTTTCTTGTGTTCCAAATCTTGCTATAAGCTTAAATATATTTTATGTCTATTTATAATACACAGTGACAAAAACTGGAGTAAAGAGGAAAAAATCCAGCCATTAAGTTTAATATTTGCTAATTAAATTAATATTACTTTTTCATAAAGGCCTCTGAGTCCATGCAGCCACAGCTCTGTAAGGGCAATACTGTGACCCAGAGTACAAACTATAAAATTTAATGTTTTATGGGCGAATGGTTCTGGAGATAAGAGAAAGGAAGGAGGCAGGGCAATTCCTGGTCTTTTTACTTGGGTAAATAGGTAGATGAAAGATTTCTAACTGGAAAACAGCAGGATATTCCTGGAGCTTTTAGATTCTGCTTTGTCCACTTTAATGTTACAGCGAGCTCTTCAGTTTCAGGTAAATACACACAAAATAAATATCTAACAGAAGTTTGTGTTTAAGAACACAGAGTAGCTGAGTATGGTAGATTTCTCTATCAAGGAACACATGGAGGTTTATGCTGGGCCTTTAATAGGTTGCTTAAATTCAATCCTATACCAGTCCTCAAACTTTTTAAACAGGGGGCCAGTTCAATGTCCCTCAGACTGTTGGAGGGCCGGACTGTGGGCCCTGGGATGAGTTGGCTGCTAAGCAGGGCAGGCAGTGCTGGCAAAAACACCTAGCGGGCTGGATAAATGTCCTAGGCCAGCCACATGTGGCCTGCGGGCTGTAGTTTGAGGACGCCTGCTATAGATTAAATAGAAATCTATTTAGAAATTGCCTAATTATAGCATATGTGCAAATGTTAAACTCACTAATATTAGGCAGATAATAACGGTGATTAGAAAGATACTCGTTAAAATGATAAGGATGATTGCCAGCATTTATTGTGTATATACTATGGGTCAGGCACTGTCCTGCGCCCTTCATAGGTCTTACCTCTGTGTCCCCACCCCTAGTCCTCGTGCAGACTGGCACTGGTCTGTGGTCTGTTAGGAGCTGGGCTACACAGCAGGAGGTGGGTGGTGTGTGAGCAAGCCAGTGAAGCTTCATCTGTATTTACAGCTACTCCCTGCCAGTGGCATCACTGCCTGGGCGCCACCTCCTGTCACATCAGCTGCTGCACTAGATTCTCACAGGAGTGACACCCAGATGTAAACTGCAGCATGAGTGCAAGAGATCTTGGTCACCCCCCACCCATTGCCCTCCCTGCACCACCTCATGGAAAAATTATCTTCCACGAAACCTGTCCCTGGTGCCCAAATCCTTGGGGACTGCTAAAAACAAAACAAAACAAACAAACAAACAACCCCCCCCACCTCATTTAATCCTTACGATCCTATGAGGAAGGTACTGTTACTATCCACATTTCACAGAGGAGGAAATCTGTAACTTGGTGGAGGAGGTGCAGCAGGTAGGTGGCTGAGCTGAGATTTGAACTCAGGGAATCTGGCCACCAAGGTCACACTCTTACCTGGACCTGTCAGTCACACATCTGGAATGGCAGTGGCCTCTCACCTCTCTCACCGGTACCTCAGGCCCGGGGTCCCGCGGCTTGGTGGCATTCCCATCTTTCCAGCCCCCTTCGCCCTCCTCCTTAACCTTACCAGAAGTGCCCCTGGGCACCATCCTGGGCTTCTTCCCGCCCTCCGTCCTGCTCGCTCCCCACGCGGTGGCCACTAGAGGGCGCGCATAACAGGAACGCGGCAGCAGCACCCCTCACCTGGGTGGTACCCAGCGGGCCCGGTGCCCAGGCGCAGAGGAGGGACCGTGGGCAGCGAGCAGGCTGTCTGGGGTCTGGAGACAGAGCAGGGGAAAGAAGGCACCAGCCAGGGATGTGAATTTGAACTCAGACGGGGCTAGCGGCAGGATGGTAACTTCTGCCCGAGTGTGGATGGAGGGGGTGTGGATGGAGGAGGTGTGGATGGAGGAGGTGTGGATGGAGGGGGTGTGGATGGAGGGGGTGTGGATGGAGGGAGTGTGGATGGAGGGGGTGTGGATGGAGGGGGTGTGGATGGAGGAGGTGTGGATGGAGGAGGTGTGGATGGAGGGGGTGTGGATGGAGGAGGTGTGGATGGAGGGGGTGTGGATGGAGGGGGTGTGGATGGAGGGCGGAGGGAAGAAACTTCTTGTATGTTTCTTTTCTCCATCCCCAGTAGGGAATGAGGCGGTTAAAAGGCCTTAGGAGGTGATGGGTGGAGGAAAGGACTCCCACGCTCTCTGTAAGCTGACACCAAGCTACTAGCACTGGAGTTCCCAGAGCGGGGCTGGTGAGAAGTCTCTGCTGTCCCACCCTGGGCCTCTGTGCACCGCAGCAGATCTTCCGTGCTCCTCACAGGCCACCTAACATTCTCCACAGTGAAGATCGGGGTCTCCCCGTCACCCTGGAGATCTGAGTAAGATCCAGATTCTCAGGAATGAGTGGCGGGTCCTTTCTGTGCTGATAGAGCAGTGAGATGCTGAGGACAGAGGCACCCCGGGATCATTTTAACGGGTCTTCCGTCTGTTTGATGTACCCTCGTATTTACTGATGACAAACTGTATTTAAGAGCTGAATAACAATGAGGATGTACAGTAAATACATTATGCTCCTTTTTAATTATGATCTTGCTGTAAGTGTTGAGGTGTGCTTTCTTGTTACCCTGAGGCTCTAGAATAGTACCTGCAACTCCAGAAATTGTTCAGTTGAAATAGGAATTTTGCGAATGGGCCATTTTCATCCTGAAGGTAAAGCTTTGTCTGTTTAATCCTATTGATAGCCTGTGTGCTTTTTCCTTCGTGAGGAGGATACTTAGTAGCCAGCTCATTTTACCGCCAAGCTTCCAGAGACCCACTGGCTGTTAGGTGGTGTGGACCGGGGCTAGGCTGGGGACAGAGATGTCTGTTTTCATCCAGACTCTCCCTCCTGCACTGTGTACTGTGGGGTGGGCCACTCCTCTGAGCTGGTAATTTCCTCATCTGTAAAAGAGCTGATTTGTAGGACTGTGCTGAGGCTTACAAAATGAACACAGGATGCCAGATATACCTCTTACCCTTCTCTTTTATGTGGTTTCCTGAGCATATGGGCAGGAGCCGTCCAACCATGCACGTGGGTGGGGCTGCAGACTTCTGGTACCCGGATCCCCTGCACCCATGGCAGCCTCCATTTGCCAGCCCATTACATGTTCTTATTCAGCGCTTGCTTCACTTTCCTGCACTGTCACCCTAACCCTTGGCCACATTCATGTTTAAAGTTCTCAATATCCCTTCCCTCTTGTTTTCCATTGTACAAACTCCCCCCCCCAAAAAACCCTTGAAAACCAAAGCTATTAAAATATGAATCTATAGAACATTATCAATTCTTGGAGGAAAAAAAGACGGCAGTGAATATGCCAGGATACAAGCAGTGGGTTCTGGTTTCTTCATGCTTTTCTATTTTTCAAATGTTCTGTTATAACACGCGTTACATAGTGTTCTCCAAATAATGGAAAAATAACACAACAATAGGTCACATTTGGGGAACCACCCACCCACTGACTTATTCCTAGTTCCAGGTGAAGGGGTCTCTCTCCCTGACCAGGGATAAGCCATCATCTGTGCTGTTAGTTCCATATTCTCCTGATTTCTCGAGGCTCTTGCATTGTCTTTAGCTAAAATTTTTCATCTGTATTCAACCTCTCACTCCATTTTCCTCAGTATATAAGCATGCCAAAGTCACCTCTGAATTCTTAGATAAAATCCTCCCAAACTCCAACCCTCCCTTGCCGACTCTAACTCTGGGCCTCTGCTGCTTTTGTCTTTTACTGCCAAAGTTCTGGAAAAACCAGTCTGGATTCCCGGTCTCGAGATCCTCATGACCGACTACTCAGCCTACTGCAGTCTGGCTTCTCCCTGCACGACACCCTCAAAACTGTTCTTGCCGAGCTCCAGTGACCCCTTGTCTCATTTTAGTCTTTCTTTCTGGACTTGTTGGAGGCATTTGACCCCGTTGTCCATTTTCTCCTTGAAACTGTCTCTCTGTGGTATTCTATGGCACAGGGGTAGGGGCAGTGAGTGCAGCGAACCTCGCGTACCACACAGTACTTGCTGTCGCTGCTGACAGAGATGTGCACGTGGGCTTCATTCTAATGCGGCAGGCAGACATCTCCATGAGCAAGTCGAAGAATTTGGGTCCCAGCATTTAGGAAGCTTGTCCATGATCACATGGCTACAAAAGGTGGAGTAAGGACTCCGTCTTGAATTTTCGTCTTTCTGAACCCAAACCCCCCAATGTCCCCCCGTGTGACAGCTCTCTTTCCCAGATTTCCTCTGGCCTCTGAGGTTGCTCATTTTCAATTTCTTCTGTGCGTCATTTTTTTTGTTGTAGTTGCGTTTTTTTTTTTTTTTTGGCCAGGGCTGGGTTTGAACCCACAACCTCCAGCATATGGGGCCGGAGCCCTACTCCTTGAGCCACAGGCAACACCCTGTGGGGTAATTTTTTAAATTATGGGTATCCCATTAATATTGGTGTTCTTCAGGATGCTGGTTTTGACCCTTTTCTTTTCTGTGCCCTCATGTTGGAACCCCCCATCTACGTCCTGAATTCAGCTACCATTTGTAAGTTCCCAGCCCCCATGTTTGCGGATGTAGGCACACCTGGGGGAGGCCTTCCATGCCCTTGTCCCCAGGCCCTTCACGTTCAACTCGTCTATAAGGGAGGCCATCGAGCTGCTCCCCACATGCCTCTCCTCCTCATGTTCTTGGTCCTTGCCACCATCTGGTGACATGTGCTCACCCTTCTTCCCCCACTCTGTCCTCCTCATCTAACTTACTGTACCATTGGCCTGGGGCCTCACTTACTGTGGCTCACCAGGACCTTTGCCATTACCCTCCTGACCACTTCTCTGACTCCCGTTTTGAACCCATCTAAGCTGTCTTGCATCTCACTTCAAGAGTGATCTTTGTGATACACAGTTCCCTGCAAACACCGTCAACGTGGGCTCAGAGTTCTGCAGGGGCGATTCTCCACTGTCAGAGAGACACTCGTGCTCCTTTCCCTGTGGGCTTCCTCGCCTCTCTTTCCCACGCCTTCCCACCTCCCTGCAGCCTGCATCTTTTTCTCTCGGTATTGTAGACAGCTCCACATCCTCAGTTCTGCACAGATTTTCTTTGTGCAGGATGTTCTCTCTTTGCCGGCCTGTTGGGCAGATTCTGTCTCATCTGTTGAATGTCAACTCAAAAGCTGCCGTTTGTGTAAAGTCCTCCTCTTATTCCATCCATGGAAAACCCAGGTGCTTCTTTTTTGTCTCCTCCCTGCACTTTGTGTAATTATGTTGCTGTACTCTAGTTATCTACCAGGCTTTTTGTTTCTCTTTTAACATTTTAAGGTTCTTGGGAGCAGGTACCATGACTATTTCTCTACTTTTTTTACTATGAAAAATAACACACTTAGAGGTATATTAGACAAAATTTAGAGATAATAATTACTATAAAGAAACCATTTTGTAACTGTCCACAGACTGGGTAGCTTATAAGCAACAGAAATCTCCTTCTCCCAGTTTTAGAGGCCTGGAAGTCCAAGATCAAGGCACCGGCATATTCGGTGTGAGGGGAGGGCCTGACGTCTCCTAGGAAGCATCTTCTCACGTGAAACTCCCATCATGTCACCTGACGCAGGGGAGGGGCGAGGCAGTTCTTTCAAGGCTCTTTCTCAAGAACACTCACCTTGCTCATGACCTAGTTACCTCTGATCACCTTGAAGATTAGATTTCAACATAAGGACACTGCAGGGACACAAACTCTCAGACCATGGCAGTAACTCTTACCCAGGTCATGGAATGAGGTATTTTCAGCACTAGAGAAGCCCCCCCGTCTCCCTTCCCTCATGCCATCCATTCCTGTACTCTCATGACTTTGGTGGCAGTTACCTCCTAATTCTTTTGTGTAGTTATCCTCCCTGTCTATATATTCCTGCACAATGTTTTTTAGTTCAAGAATGTAACCACGCCCTGTGCATTCTGTTGCCCTTTGTTCCTTCCATTCAACATTGTCCTCGTAGGATTTTTCCACATAATTTTGTATGGCTACACGTATTCCCATTTCATTAGGATACAAAAGTCCCCCATTATATGAATATGCTGCATATGACGTCTCTGTTAACAGACATTTAGTTTATTTCCAGTTCTTGATTATTGCGATGCTTCAGAGTTTCTCCAGGGTATTGACCAAGAATGAAATTGCTTGTCAGGGGATGTGTATATTTTCACCTGTACCAGGTTAACCCCAAACTGTTTTTTAATGTTGAGATCTATATCCCACCGACGTGTTGAGCTTTTTCATTGTGCTGCGTCTTTGCCGACATGTGGTGCACTCAGACTTAAACATTGTTAACAACATGATGGGTCTATAGTGGGTTTCTTTTTGCAGTTTTTGGCCGGGGCTGGGTGTGAACCTGCCACCTCTGGTACATGGGGCCAGCGCCCTACTCCATGAGCCACGGGTACCACCCAGTCTATAGTGGTTTTAAAAATTAAAAAAAATTTTGATCCATTACATTTGTGTATATTTATGGGGTATGTGTGCAGTTTTGTTTCAAGCATAGCATGGATAATGATCGAGTCAAAGCCTTTCGGGTATCCGTCACCAGGCCTTTTCATTCCTGTACGTTGTGTGAATAGTTTGTATGGCCCTCTCAGTGATGAGGGGCCTTGAGCACCTGTCGTGTGTGTGTTGTTCATCTGACTCTTCTCTTTGGTGAAGCACCTGCTCAAGGTTTGCTCACTTTTTTAATGGGTTGTCTTTATTTTATTGCTTTGTAAAAGTTCTTTATGAAATCCGGATACAGGTCCTTTGTTGATTGTATATGTTGAAAATAATATGATACTATGAAGTCACACACACTGAAAATGCCTCGATTAGAGTGATTTGGGGTTCTTAGTGATAATGAACAAGTAGAAGCAGAGTGATTGGCTCAGACACGTGGTAGGATACAGCAGTTCGAGTTAATCCTCTCCTTCTCTTCTCTTCAGGTGTCATTATTGTCCCCAGTGCTGGTGTCGGTATTGTCCTGGGAGGCTACATTATAAAAAAATTGAAACTCGGTGCCAGAGAATCTGCAAAACTAGCCATGATCTGCAGTGGTGTGTCTTTACTGTCTTTTTCCACCCTGTTTATCGTTGGATGTGAAAGCATTAATCTTGGGGGCATAAACATCCCTTACACAACAGGGTAAGTACCTCTGAAGGGCCGCGTCACGTCTGCATGATCAAAGCCCTGTGGTGTCTGGGCAGCAGGGATCAACCCGGGTGTCTCCCCAGGCCGTTCCCCCCACCAGCACCCGTCTGTCCAAGTGGAGTGCACACCCCTGGAGAGCAGAGGCCGGGGCTCACCTTCACCTGTGTCCCTTTTTACCCTTGGGGAGTGACTCTTATAGCATTCTGATTACAGGGGATGAGGAGGGAAGGCTTATGGGATCAATGAATTGGTTTTGCTTTTACGTATTTATTTATTTGAGACAGAGTCTTACTATGTTGCCCTTGGTAGGGTGCCATGGAGTCACAGCTCACAGCAACCTCCAACTCTGGGGCTTAAGCTATTCTCTTGCCTCAGCCTCCCAAGTAGCTGGGACTACAGGCGTCCACCACAACGCCCAGCTATGTTTTGTTGTAGTTGTCATTGTTGTTTGGTGGGCTGGGGCTGGATTTGAACCTGCCAGCTCTGGTGTATGTGGCTGGCGCTCTAGCTGCTGAGCTACAGGTGCTGAGCCACGGTTCTGCTTTTACTGGAATATTTTGAATAGGCAGTATGTTAACCTAGCTGGAAAACACAACATGCAGTGAAAAGACAATGTACAGCAGAAGTCTGGCTCTTACCCAACCCCTGCGTCCACCTACTTCTTCCCACTCCTCCAGCCACGATAACAGGAAATCTGCCTTTTTTTTTTTTTTTGGCTATTAGAAAAGTTTATTTAACAAAAAGTTGCATATGAAAATGTACAAGACCCAATTTTGACATCGTAGTAAAACAGGCTCATTGGAGAGGGGACAGGGATTTTTCTGCCATTATTTATACCCCTTCCAAGGCTTCTAACATGACGATCCTATTACCATCATTCCCATATTGTTCTGTTGTCCCCGAGGTACCATCTCCACACAGACATCCTGACAAGAGTCACAAAGGGATCAAGCCCCTGCAGTATTCCTTGGACGTGTCTGCCACCATTTAATTTCCATGAGAGCTTCTCATCCATGAATTTTTTTAGCTCGGGAGGGTGCGCTTTCCTCGTGGTAACTTCTCCACTGGATCAAAGAGGATCAGAAATGTACTTCACGGCCTGTGGCACCTGCACATTCATTCTGTTGTATGTCCTTCCCGGTTTCTTTATGCAGGCCACGATGACTGTGTACGGTTAACTTCCCTGTTTACACCTAACATGTAGCATTCATACACACTTTTCTGAGCCCCTTTAAAAGGTTAATAACATAACCTGGAGGTCTTTCTCGACTGGTGAGAATCATCTGGAGCAGAGCTAACACTAGCATGAACGCTGTTGCCTGCAGGAATCCCCCTAAGGGCTTTGCCCGTATTAACTCCAGAGTCCGCACCATAGCCCTATCAGTGGGTGCTGTTATTATCCTGATGGTAAAACTGAGGCACACGTCACCTGTACCCAGCAGAATGCTGGTAAATGTTTGACAAATGGCTGTCTAAGAAAGACGCTCATTTTGCAACATTTGCCAATTTCTGAGGTGTACATAGTGCCACCATGGCTGACTTCCAGCCACCAGCTTGAAGACATTGGGCAGTGAATTGGGAGGAGAGTCTCAGTCACACACCGTTGTGTAATATTCCTATCCTGCAGATGTAACAGACCTGGACAGCCTAGGCAAGAGCTTAGATAATTGTAAAATATAGGCAAATTTGAAGGTGCTGACATTTAAGTATTATCTTTGTTTTCAATATCATTTATTTCATTGTATGTTTATATGATTTAATTTTTAATAATGACTGTATTTAAACAGCAGAATCCCTAAAAATTCAATAGTAAGATCTTGTTGTCAGGTGCCTGCCTCTAGGACAGCGCTTACCTTAAGGACTGTATACTGTTCAATTTTATTCCCTTTTGTGACTTAACCTGTTCCCATTTGGTAGATAGTTGGGTGGTTTCTCATCTTAGGCTATTGAAAACAGTGTTGTAATAAATAGCTTCCCACATTTATCACTTCTCTTGTGTGTGGTGTCTGTATAGGATAAATTCCCAGGAACAGGATTGCAATAAATATTACCAGGTTGCTTGTGCAGGTTTTTATTTTTTTAATTTCAGGTTAATGTGAGGGTACAACCAACCAGGTCACCATATTTGAATTTATTAGGTAGAGTCCCTCTTATGGTTGTGTCCTGCACCCAAAATGTGTGCCTTATACCTCTCCATTATACCCATCAAGTGGGAGCACCCCAAATCCCCCTCCCCTGTTCCTTCTTCCCTGACATGAATTGAATTGAGTTTTACTCCCATGTGAGCACATATTAGATCCTCTACTGGCTTCGTATTAGCATTAAGCACATTGGATACTTGCTTTTCCATTCTTATGATACTTTACTAAGAAGAATGTGCTTCAGCTCCATCCAGGTTAATACAAAAGATGTAAAGTCTCCATCTTTTTATGGCTGAGTAGTATTCCAGGGCACACATATAACGGTTTGCTAATCCATTCCTGAGTTGATGGGTATTTATGTTGTTTGCATATCTTGGTGATTGTAAATTAAGCTGTGATACATAATCTAGTACAAATGTCTTTATGATAAATGATTTTTCTCTTACATGCCTAGTAGTGGGATTGTAGGGTCAAATGGGAGGTCTAATTTGAGTTCTTTGAGGATTCTCCATAGTTCTTTCTGAAGAGGCTGTATTAATTTGCAGTCCCATCAGCAGTATAAAAGCGTTCCCTTTTCTCCACATCCATGCCAGCATCTGCAACTTTTAGACTTTATGATGTGGACTAGTCTCACTGGGGTTAGGTGATATCTCAGGGTGGTTTTGGTTTGCATTTTTCTGATGATCAGGAATGGTAAGCATTTTTGCCTCTTCAGGTTAATTTTTTTTTTTTTTTTTTTTTTTTTTTGCAGTTTTTGGCTGGGGCTGGATTTGAACGTGCCACCTCTGGCATATGGGACCAGTGCCCTGCTCCTTTGAGCCACAGGCGCCATCCGCCTCCTCAGGTTTTATACCAGTTTTTACCCTCACCAGCAATGGATCTGAGTGTCCATTTCCCCATAGTCTCATCAAAAGAAGGATTTTGGAAAACCCTTCTTTGAGAGTTATGAAAACTTTAACTTTTATTTCTTTTTTCTTTTTTAAACTGAGACAGAGTCTCACTGTGTTGCCCTCAGTAGAGTGCCATGACATCACAGCTCACAGCAACCTCAAACTCTTGGGCTAAAGCAATTCTCTTGCCTCAGCCTCCCTAGTAGCTGGGACCATAAGTGCCAGCCGCAATGCCCACTATTTTCTGTTTGTTTGTTAGTTTAGCAAGCCAAGGCTGGATTTGAACCTACCAGCCCCAGAGCATGTGGCCAGCACCGTAACCATTGAGCTACGGGCGCACAGCCATAACTTTTATTTCTTAACTCCATGTAGGTAAGTAGGTTTGGCAGGATTTGCTCAGGTAGCAGAACTTCCTTGTCTAGGTTTTGGTGCTCGGTGACAACACATACTTCTGTTTCCTTCAGATTCTCTTTGGGGTTTTCTGTTATGTGTTCCACTTCACATTTGAATAATAAAAGCTTTAATTTCATTTGGCCAACTTAGAATGTGGGTGGGGTGGGGTGGTGGGGGAGGAATGGCAAATCAGAGCTTATTTAGATTATTTCTCCTGGGAGTCATTTTCCACTTGGAGATGTTGTGTATGTGAAAAATGCACATATCAGGTGTGTGGCTTCTTCATGGTGCCTAATAAAATGGGACTGGAAATAAAGTCTTGAGAATTTGAAGGGTGGTATAGAATAAGAGCTCACGTCTGGAGTTGAACCTGAATTTGGACCCTGACTGAGTTTGACTGACTGCTTCACTTTGAGCCTTAGAATCCTCTTCTGTAAAATGGGGCCATGTCAGAAGAATCACTTTACAACAGTGATTTTCAACCAGTGTGCTGTGAAAAATTTTAAAAATCATTAAGCAAATTATTTTAGAGAGAAGCTCAAAGCACAGTGAGTATATTGTTTTCTTTAACTCTTTTTTTTTGATCAACGTAATTGAAGTGTGCCATGGAAGTTTAGCTGTGGGCTCAAGTGTGCCGTGAAATAAAAAAGATTGAAAAACACTGGCGTAGGAGGCTGGGACAGACACTAGGATGTAACACATGGAAAGCTATCACCTTGATGGGGGGCACACACAAGTGCGCACTGAAGGTTAGCTATTGCTATTTCTGCCAAATTATTTATTATTATTCAATTATTTATAGAAAACATAAATAGAATTTAAAAGTAATGAATGACCAGAAGTCTCCTACCTATTTCTGGAGCAAAAATTTTAAATACCTTTTAGTTTTCTCTTTGGAACTTACCTGTATTTTTTTAAGGACTATTATATACATTAATCAAATTGAGATGTAATTTAGGACCGCCTGTCTTGGTAAGTGAGAAACGCCACTTTCCCTTCACAGATTGTGGTCAAAGCCTTTGTTGATATTTTCACCTTATGTTTATGTAACGTGTCTCACGAGTAGATTTCCTCATTTGTGCAACACTGATTTTCCTCCTTGTTTTCATTCATTTCTTTGAATCTTTGTTTAGCTTCTCATGCTTTCTGAGAGCTCAAAAAATTTCTCAATATAATCTTCTACTGTTTTGAGGGGTTCATAGTTCCATTTTGCCACACCCTGGAGTCATTTATATAAGTCTCTTAGTTCCCCTGGCTTCATGTGGACTTGGTATTTCTGGGCCAGCTGCCCTTTTGTCAGCTGGACAGTTCCATTTCCCTTTCTCTGCATTGATCCTCAGTTTCCTGGCTTCTGTGGAGTCCATTTTTTTGGTTTACCCCCTCGTTCTGATGGAGCACATCCTTCAGTAGCTGCAAAAAAGGCTGCATGGGTTATAACTTTGCTTTGTGAGATTTTTTAATATACTATTATATCTGATTGCCAAGTTGGCCAAATTTTTGATGACTCATTTTCACTCAGAATTTTGAAGTTTTTATTTCATTGTCATCTAATTTCTAATGTTATTGTGGGATATGTGATTTCCCTTTTTCTCAGTCCTTTGTCATGTTGTACTTTTCCTTCCTGGGAACTTCCATTTTTCCCTAATTCTAAAATTTTACCATGATATATTTTGTGATGGATTATTTTATTTTTTGCAGGGGTCATGGTGGGCTCTTTATTTCTGGAGACTATTTCCTTCAGGTCTGGTTTTATATTTTATTTTAGTTTTTTATCCTTGCCATTTTTTCTTTTTCCTTCATTGATCCTCTCCTTTTCTTAATCTGTATTGTTAGTTTTTAAAAACATATCTCAAATGTGCTATTTTAGCTTCTAACTATTTTTATTTCTCATTTTTTGTTTTTATTTTTATTTATTTATTTTTCCAGACAGAGTCTCACTCTGTCACCCCAAGTAGAGTGCAGTGGCATTATCGTAACTCATTGCAGCCTCAAACTCCTGAGCTTAAGCAATTCTCCTGCCTTAGCCTCCTGAGTAGCTGGAACTACAGGCAAGTGCCACTACACCAAACAAATTTTTCTATTTTTGGTAGAGATGGGGTCCTATATACTTGTTCAGGCTGGTTCTTGAACTTTTGACCTCAAACAATTCTCCTGCCTCAGCCTCCCAGAGTGCTAGGATTACAGGTGTGAGCCACTGCACCCAGCCTTTATTTTTAAACATTTTTTATTTTTGATTATTATGACTATATAATGGTTATATATGTTTATGAAGTACACGTGATGTTTGACATAGGCGTACAAGGTGTAATAATTAAATCAGGCTAATGGGATATCTGTCATCTCAAGCATTTATCATCATTTCTTTGTGTTAAGAAACATTCCAGGCTAGACACCTATAGCTCAACCGGCTAAGGCGCCAGCCACGTACACCTAAGGTGGCGGGTTCGAATCCCCAGCCCGGGCCCGCCAAACAACAATGACGGCTGCAACCAAAAAATAGCCGGGCGTTGTGGCGGGCACCTGTGGTCCCAACTACTTGGGAGGTGGAGGCAAGAGACTCGCTTGAGCCCTGGAGTTGGAGGTTGCTGTGAGCTGTGATGCCACAGCACTCTACCCAGGGGGACAGCTTGAGGCTCTGTCTCAAAAAAAAAGAAACATTCCAGTTTCACTCCTTTAATTATTTTAAAGTTTACAGTAACTTATGTTTGACTATAGTCACCCCCTTGTGCTATCAAATTGTAATGGGAATGAAAAATTCCTTTCTCCAAGTGAGGTCTGAGCCGTAGTAAGGTCAAAGCCCAAGGTGTTACTCCTATGAAGATGCTGGTGTGAACAGCCCCACTGCACCGCCAGTCCAGTAAAAGGCCAGCACATCCAGTCTTGTACAGTACGTAATACCTGATAGTGATAAAAACAACTATGTCGCTGGTTTATGTATTTGCTACACTGTACGTTTTTATCATTAATTTAGAGTGTACTCCTTCTACTTATATGAAAAACAAATCAACGGTAGAATAGCCTCAGGCAGGCTGGGCAGGGGGTGTTCCAGAAGGAGGCATAGGAGAGGACTGCTCCATGGGTGTCGTTGCCTCTGAAGACCTTCAGTGGGACTAGGTGTGGAGGTGCAAGACAGGGACAGTGGTGTTCCTGATCCTATGTGGCCATGTGGGGCGAGGCTAACCTGTGTGTTTGTGTCTTAGTTTTTAACAAAAGTTTTAAAGGGTAAAAAAAAAAAAACAAACTTAATTTAAAAATAGAAAAAAAGCTTATAGAATAAAGATATAAAGAAAAATTGTTTCTTGTATCGTACAAGGTGTGTTTAAATTAACTGCTATTGATACAAAAGAGTCTAAAAGTTAAAAAAAAAGTTTGTCAAGTAAAAAGTTAGAGTAAGCTAAGGGTAATTTATTATTGAAGAAAGTTCTTTTCTAAATTTAGTGTAACCTAAGTGTGTGTACGTGTTTATAAAGTCTGCAGCTGAGCGTGGTAACAGCCCAGGCCTCCACACTCACTCACCCCCCACTCACTGACTCCCAGAGCAACTTCCAGGCCTGCCAGCTCCATTCATGGTAAGAACCCTACACAAGTGGACCATTTTATAAATCTTTAATGCTGTATTTTTATTGTATCACTTTATGTTTAGATATATAAATATTTACATTGTGTTACAATTGCCTGTGGTATTTAGTGTAGTGGCATGGTGTGTAGGTTTGCAGCCCGGGAGCAGTAGGCTATACCACTAGCCTAATAGTGGGCTAGACCATCTGGATATGTGTTAGTTCACTCCGTGATGTCTGCACAGTGGTAAAATCACCCAGCTATGCAGGTATCAGAACCTATCTCTGAAGTTCAATGATGAATGGCTGTATGTACATACAATAGAGTATTATCAGCCTTTAAAAAGATGGAAATTCTATCTATGCAACACCATAGATGAACCTTGAGGACGTTATGCTGTGTAAATAAACTGCTCACAGATGCCACTTACATGAAGTACCTAAAATACTCAAATTCATAGAATCGAAGAGTGGAATGATGGATGCCAGGGGCTGGGGAGGGGGAAGTGAAGAGTTAGGAATCTGGCTCGGTGCCTGTAGCTCAGGGTTAGGGTGCCAGCCACCGGGGCTAGTGGGTTCAAAGCCGGCCTGGGCCAGCTAAAACAACAAGGACAAAGGCAATAACAACAAAAATTAGCTGGGCATTGTGGTGGGCGCCTGTAGTCCCAGCTACTTGAGAGGCCTTGGCAAGAGAATTGCTTAAGCCCCAGAGTTAGAGGTTGCTGTGAGCTGTGATGCCATGGCAGTGTACCAAGGGCAACCTAGAGAGACTCAAAAAAAAAAAAAAAAAGAAAGAAAGAAAAGAGTTACGAATCTACATGCATGAAGTTTCAATCAACCAAGATGAATAAGCTCTAGAGATCCACTGTCCGATACCATATTGTGCACTTAAAAAATTTGTTGAGACGGTAGATCTTAAAGTAAGTGTTCTAACAACATCCAAATTAAATTTAAAAAAGAAAGCAACTTCAGATTTGGGAATCTGATGAGTTTTCATTTTGAAAGCTCCTAGGAGTTCAGGCTAAATCTTGGCCCATTTCCAGCTCCACTAATGACATCCCCAGCACCCACGGTTTCCCTGCAGTTTTAATTAGGAAGTGTGTCTCGCTTTCTCTCTGTGGCTGCCAAACTGTATCTCACACAGGTGTGTCCTAATCCTCTTGCAGCCAAAAGATCTGGCACTTAGTGTGACAATAGTGGCTTAAGTAAAACTTTGTGTAAGTACATTGTCTGATGTACGTGATTGTTCCTCAGTCCGCCTTTTCCTCAGTGTTTTTGGAAACTGAGTTAATCTGTTGTCCATATGTAGACTTTTTAACTAGTGCTGTGTCTTGATGAATCCTTGAGTTCTAGCTTTGTTATCTTTCATTTATCAAGGGTCATCTCTTTGATCTTAAAAGTAAAATCTGCTATATCATCTTCTGGTTTGGCGACTTGAACAACTGAGCCAAAACTTTTAAGGGGTGATTTCTTGAGTCACCACATGACCAGGAAGTTTTTCTCCATTTTCTGGTCTTGGCAGTGGCTGTCAGACAGGATGGTCCATCCAGGCCCACCTAACTCTAGAAGCTCAGAGGTTGAGATTTTTCCCTTAAGTTTTTCTCAGTATATGGGTATAATTCTTCATAATATTCGGGCTATAGAAATTAAATAGATACAGCCTGTGAACAGAGACCTTTTCCTCAGCTTCCCACAAGTGCTTTGAATCTTCCTGATCACCATACCTCATCTTGCAATCTTGCCACATGGTATATTTAGATAGTTCACTCATCCTCCCAGGTGACTGCCATTTCTGGCCAGGTCACTCCTAAATTCTCTAATTAAACTATCCATCTCCCCACCTATGTCTCATGGGCAGCTTAATCTACTGACGTTTTCTTCACATCATTGAAATCTTTTGGCACCGTTCAAAATCTTCTAATCATTACAGATACTACTAATTTTAAAGGGAATGTCTAACAATTAGAGGGGAAGGAAGTTGCTTAGAGGAAGGAAGATCCTTAAAAGGATCTTTGGTATACATGTTTCTGGATTATTGTAGCAACTTTTATTGATAGGCTTAGAGTTCATTTCTCTCACATGAAAGTATATTTATGAAGTATATACATCCATCTATTTTTTCTCTCTGTTTGGAGACACAAACAAAATTTGTTTTATTTCCTTTTAACCTATCAAGGGGGATGTGAAGAATAAACAGATTTTTTTTCCACTAAGTTTTAAATTTTGTAACCAAGATCTAAACAAATCAATATGAAGTCTGCAAGAGTATGTGATATCTCCTTAAACTTAATGAACCTTTTAATTTTAAATAGATCAGTCTGTAACCTTATGTTGATATAGCTGACAGAAAATGCTCATCATGTAAAACTGGCAAAAAAAAAAAAAAGTAGAATTTGAAACTCTATACACGATGTTGTTAGCAATATGTTACTACTGTTAATCTACATGTACACTGAAAAAAGAGAAAATATACTAATAGTATAATCGTGAATATCCCTGGAGGACAGCTTTATGCATGAGATCAATTTTTTAATTCTTTTGTGTTTTCCATGTTTTCTAAAATGAATATGTTTACTTTAATAGTGAAGATATTTTGAAGCACCATGTAATGGACACATTAATTTATTTAAAACATTATGGATTGTGTACATTGTGGGTTATTACATGTAAGTTTTAAGTTATTCCTTGTTTGAGTGTGTTGTCTACAAAGCTGAAGGAAGCTTTAATAATAAAAATAACAATTAGAGACCGTGATCGCCACTTGCAGGAACATAGTCCTCTCATCAATGTAGGCCATCACATCTATTGTCACACAAAACCCTTTGCTGTCTTTTCGTGTTGGCAGGAGGAGTATTGACAGCTACACAACTATGTGAAGATCATACAACTAAAAAAAGCAGTCCTGAAACTAGATCTAGATCTATTTCTTTTTCTACCATTCCCTGTAGGAGTAAATTAGAAAATTACTTTTTCCTTTTTGAAAAGAAAAACATCGCGGTCGCCTTTTGTACTCTTCATGTTTGTGATTGTGTAACCGTTATTCATGAATGCTTCTGCTGTGTGTCAACAGAGAGCACGCCAATGTCTTAGTGCCTGTTCTGTCCCAGGCACCATGCTGTACACTAGACATACGTTTGCCCACCTAATTCCCCACAAAAACCATGTTATACAGACATTCTAATCTCTATTTTATGAAAGTGAAATCTCAAGTTCATAGTACATGTGAATTACGGATATGGAATTGAACCTATCTGTTTCCTACTCTAATGTTTAGGAGCCTTGAAAGCTGAGTGCCAGAAAAATTTCATTAGAGCTTTGTCTAGCAGGTAGAAGGAAGAGGGAGGAGCCACCCAGAAGAGCTGTGCTAGAGAAAGTGTAACTATGGACACTACACGAAGCCACCCTGCTATTGTCAAGCCTTCCGTGTACACACTACAGAGGAAGATAAAACTGGTTTTTAAGTCCATTTCTGACCCTTACTAGCTATGTGACCTTTGGCAGTACCCAAAGGTACCTATTTTCTCAGATCTTCAATTATCTCATCTGAAAGATGGACCTACAACTATAATAATTGTATTTCTCACAAAGCAGGAAAGATTTTAATATAAAGCCAAGAGGTTAAAAGAAGTTGAAAAAACAAAAACATTCTAATTAAAATCTTCTTGAAGGTTGAGGTAAATTGATGAAGATTAAGAAACTATAAGAAAGATACCAATTTTTCTAATTGATGAGTGTGTTTGGCTATAGAGGTTTTTGGTATGTGAAGCATGTTCTTTTAATTCATGTGGCCGAGCAAAGTGTGCATGGATTCATACCTACTTGTCATATCTTTTATTAGAGAGAAACTTGAAAGGAGGCAGAAAGAAGCTAGGCCACCCCTCTTTGATTTATAGAGGCCACTAAAAGTATGTTAGAAGGGGAAGCTAAAGTGTTCATTAGGTCTTGGGGTAGGATGATGGGACACAATTGCTTGGGAGGGAGTGTGTTTTGAGGGTGACCAAATTCTTGTATACCCAGCTGTAATGGCCCTATGGCAAAGGGTTTTTTTTTTTTTAAACTTATGTTTAACAAGAGTCTGTTTTGTTGTTACATATTACTTTAAATAAAGATTGATCTTTAAGTGATTGATTTAGTAAAGATTGGACAACAAGGCTCTTATTTTTACTTCTTGTTCCTATTTTTAATTATCTTCCAAGGTTAATTTTCTTGAGGCTTCAATGATTGTGGGGCTAATCTTTACATTTCTTATAGATTCCTGTTCTTTAAAGTTAGCAAGTTTACCAGATAATCTGAGAGATCCCTTCCATCTCGCTGGCTCTCTAATTCCTTGATTTTATAGTAAGGTATTTTGGGTCACTCTCAAGCTTGCAGCTTGGACCATGCTGTTGTAAAGCATTTGCTAGTGAGGTCCAGTGCCTCCCTTGAAATTAACCATGAATCAGTGGAACCCTCAACACGAACCTCTTGCTTGGAAGACTGTCTTGTCAGAAATGCTTTCATTTGTTGGAAAGGTGATACACGGTCCCTTTGCACAAGGACAAGTGCAGCCAACAGTAAGTAGTCTTTGTGCATTTTATGGCTCTGTGATGGGTTCACTTCAGGCTAATGAGAAATTGCATAGTGTCACTCAGGTTTAAACACTTACACTATTACTGGAATTGAATCCAGTCCATTTCCTGGAGAGTGGATGACAATCAAACAAGACATTATTACTCTGAAACGTGATTTCTTTTTCAATCAACTTAGTGTACAGGATTACCTGTGTCAGCAGCTTTCTTTTCTGTGCCATCATCCCTGTTCCCTAATGTCTTTCATGAACGCCACTTCCTTTCATTGCTATTTATATTGTTGCCTGCATTGGCAACACACACAGCTCTTGGATTGGTACTTTTCATATTGTATCATTTCTTCATCCTGATCTTATGAGAAAAGCAAACCCACCGCAGTGTGACCTGGGACTGTGCCTCTGTTCCCGAGGAAAGCTTTTTGCCTTCCTGAAATCAGTGCACTTTGTGTGCTTTGAGCATCCGTTAGTATTTTCTTTAGGTTCCTTTCTCTGGGGTGGACATACTCAGAAAGGAGGGGCATTTGGAACCTGTGTCTGTAGTAGGGAATGCTAAGCATGCTGATAATAGGAAACGCCATGTCACTTCTGAACAGCAACAGTAATAACCGGGGGTATGGTCTTGAAGCTTGTCGTTTTTAGTGACTATGCATGCAGACATATAAAAGCCCTTTCATCTGGCTCGTAGTTTAGTTCTTGAAGTGCTGGTGAAGAAAGTACTAACACACCCTGAGTCTTTGCATATGACAGCAGTTAACACAGCGCTGATCAGCTTCCTGGTGAATCATTGCCTTCCTTGGTCTCCGTTTCATCATCTGTAGAAAGTGATAGCTGGTCAAGAACAGGAGTCTCACTCTCAACACTGTTGACAACTGGGCCAGGTAATTCTTCATCGTGGGAGGTGGGGGCATCCTGGGCATTGTAGGATGCTTAGTGCATCCCCCCAGATGCCAGTAGCACACCTTCAGTTATGATAACCAAGACTGTCTCCTGGCACTGTCAAATGTCCACTGGGGGAAAGACCTGCCCCCGCTGAGAACCACTAGTCTGGGATTATATATATATATATATATATATATATATATGTATATATATATATATATATAATTTTTTTTTTAGGTATATTCAAACTTTAAAATGATATGGTACTCTCTGTACTTGACTTCTGTCTTATTAGAAGTCTTTCTTGACTAAGTCTAATATTGCCTCGAATTTGTTTCTCCTATTAAAATTTGAGATATCAAATTCAGATATCAGAGCATGGAAGAGGCTGTAGGAGAAGAGCCTTTGAACAAGTGACACTTAAGTTTATAGATTGATAACCTGTGGTCTGGATGGGCTGTGCTGCTGGGTAAGTGGGGCCTACCTATCAGTGAAGGCGTCCTGGCTCACCACAGACGTTTCACAATATCTGTTGAATAGATGGGTCATAGATGGACGGATGCATGAAGGGTCTGCTACTGTTAACTTATGTAGCATTAGGAACAGCATTTCTTGAGTGATGCATAAAAATGGGGGTCACAAAAGCAAAAGAGGTCTTGTGTTGTGAACACTGCAGAGCCTCCCTCATTCTTCTGGGGGTTCCCCCAGCGTCTGCCTTCCTTGCTCTCCCACCACCATTTCTTTATGCTTCTTTCCCCAGCCCTATGTCCTTACCTTTTTCTTTCTCTAGTTATTGTTCGGATTGACTTTCTTAGAGCTGTCATATGGTGTCATTTCTTGTATCAGATGCCACCATCTTATGAGGAAACAAACCCCATCCTGTTTGGTTGTCAGTTCCCATCCGGGCGCCCCAGACGGAAGAACGGCTTCGTCTATCTTCTCTGGTTGTTTGAACTGAACTAGCAATGGAATTCCTAACCATATTTGAAAATCACCTCCTTTTGGTTTTCTAGAATCCCATGTCTTTCTTTGACTAATTTATTCTACAGCAATTAAAGTTTTTGATGTGATTGATGAATCTGACATTTATATAGTCATAATGATGTTGGTGATTTAGCACTAAAAAATATTTTGTCCATCTTAAAATTAAACAGATTAGTGCCTAGATTTGTGAAGCTGTAGAGTCAAGTGCCCACAGTAAGTGAATAGTTATACTAGGGGTCGAATTGCTGAGTCCAGACACTGAAACCAAAGGACCAGCATGGAGGATGAAATTGAGATGGGACAGGTAATTTGGTAAAAAGTATTGAACCCAGGCTCAGCGCCTATGGCTCAGGGGCTAGGGTGCCAGACACATACACTGGAGCTGGAGGGTTCAAATCCAGCCTGGGCCTGCCAAACAACAATGACAACTACAACCAAAAAAATAGCCGGGTGTTGTGGTGGGTGCCTATACTCCCAGCTACTTGGGGGACTGAGGCAAGAGAATTGCTTAAGCCCAAGAGTTGGAGATTGCTGTGAGCTGTGACACCATGGCACTCTACCCAAAGCAACAGCTTGAGACTCTGTCTCCAAAAAAAAAAAAGAGTATTCAATCCAAAGTACCAGGGGATTTAAAACATTCTTTATGTTTTCTTTTAAAGTCATAGAGATGTTTTTTGAGGGTGGCTACTTCATGGTATCACAGCTTTGATTTTAATGGGAAGAATACTTCTTTCATATGGACAAAATACTAAATTTCAGGAACTTTCCTCCTGGTTTTTTGGTAAGCGGTGCTCAAGATCTGCTTCTTTTCTCTCGTAGACCTTCTCTCACCATGCCCCATAGGAATCTGACGGGGAGCTGCAATGTTAATTGTGGTTGTAAAATACACGAGTATGAGCCAGTCTGTGGGTCAGATGGAATTACATACTTTAACCCTTGTCTGGCTGGCTGTGTGAATAGTGGTAACCTTAGCACTGGGGTGAGTATGTTTCACAAGTTTCTCTTCTGGTAATCCAGCTTCCTGTGACAAGGTCCTGACAGCATTCACAGGCAACCACGATGATGTCAGTCTTCCTCTGCATGAGGCTCCAAGTAACTTACAAAATGCCTCTTGCAGAAACCCTGAGGAAAGAAAATTGTGCAATGCTGTCATTTATTTTCCTGGAGATGATCACAGCGTTTGGTGTAGGGATTCGGTTTCCTCTCTTGCTTTACATTCGGGGCTAGCTCAGGGAAACTTGATCGGGTTGAGCGTCAAGCCTCCCATTTGTTCCTCTGATAAGGTCCTTGATGGATTTGAAGGTCGAGATGACCACGTTTAGCGCTGATAGAAGCAAATAGGAAACCGACCTCTGCTGACTCGTGTCTATGAAGGTGGGTGATAGCCATTTAAAAGAGTAAGTGGAATTCACCAGGGGAACAGACTGTTAGTTCCGTTCAGACATTTTTTCTTTTTTCAGTGAGACAGGGTTTTACTCTGTTACCTAGACTGAAGTGCAGTGGCCTAATCATAGCTCACTGCAACCTTGAACTCCTGGGCTCAGGAAATCCCTCCTGTCTCAGCCTCCCAAGTAGCTAGGACTATAGACACATGTCACCTACCTAGCTAATTTTAAACCTTTTTGTAGAGACAGGGATCTCACTCTGTTACTCAGGTTGGTCTTAAACTCTTGGCTTCAAGTGATCCTCCCACGTCAGCCTCCCAAAGTGCTAGGATTACAGAAGTGAGCCATCAAGCTCAGCCTCAGACAATTTTTTTTTTTTTTTTGAGACAGAGCCTCAAGCTGTCCCCCTGGGTAGAGTGCTGTGGCATCACAGCTCACAGCAACCTCCAACTCCTGGGCTTAAGCGAGTCTCTTGCCTCTGCCTCCCAAGTAGCTGGGACCACAGGC